>VYZQ01048741.1:0-71909 GCA_013400655.1 Mystacornis crossleyi | reverse complement strand
GGGGGGCGGGGGTGTCCCGCGGTGCTGGGCTGGACGAGTCCTCTGCAACTGCACGGAAAATGCGCGCAGCGCGCAGGCCGGGGCGCGGAGCCGGCCTGCTGCCTGCCCTGCCTGCGCTGCCCTCTCTGCCTGCTGCTGCTGCCGCCTGTGCGTGCCGGGTCAATTCAGCTTTAACCCGCAGCGCTCGGCCACCGTTAGCGTGACCAGCCTGGTCCTAAGCTGGGTGTCAGGAGGGCCTGAGGAAACCACTGAGAAGATTCTTTAGACGTTCCACGGATCGTTTTTACAGACGATTTTTTAGGCCGTCTTTTCCTTTAAAAGTTGTTTAGGGTTTCTGAGTACTTTAGTAGGCCTCAATTTTTTTTTAATATCTAAATAATACTGAAGTATTTCCAGAGAGAGGGTGCTTTAGGACTTGGAGCTCAGTCCGTTAAACTGTTGGTTGCTGCATCTTAAAATACCATGCGGAGAAATCCCAGCAGAACTGAGAACTGAATCTGAGAGATGCTGCAGGCCTTCAGTGAGATCTTTTTAATCCCATCCTTGTTGACAAGTTTAGACATGTTGTCCTGGCCACGTACCTGGTCAGACACAGCGAGCCGTGAGCCCTACACTAGTTCCTCTTTACCAATATGTTAAAAAATTTGCGTTATTCAAGTAATTGATTTGGAACAAAAGAGTTCTTCTGAGGGTGTATTAGAATATGTTAGCCATTGCTAAATACAAAGAATACAAATGGTTACAACTGTATGAGATGTGAGTGTTTATTTCTTCACAAGCGCAGAAATCCAATCTCACTAATGCCAGCTTGCACCAACTGCAATCCACTAATGTGTATTATTTTAAGAGTACTTATACACATTTGTTGCAAATTAGGAGGATATTAAAAAAATGTAGCTCTGAAGTGTGGACATCACTAATAAATAAGCATACAGTCTGATACTTAGTCATGTATCATAAACATCCAATTTCCTTTTGATTGTGATTTTTAAAATAATTTAATAAATATGTGTGTGCTTCCAAGCACGTGGGGCAGTAAGATGCTCTTTTGCCCTAGGAGCTGCATATCTCTGATAAATGCCAGCTCACAGCCCAGGTAGGTTCAAGTCATTTTGTATTCACTATGCATCATTTTAGGAATGGAGCTCTAACTTAATTCCTTCCCCTTCTCTCTTCTGTGCCGCGTGGCTTTAAGTCCAGGAGTATGGCTTACAGCTAGCTCAGGATTCTTATAATTCTGATTGGTCTGACTGTGCCTCTGTGCATTTTAAGTTATATTAAGGTAATTAGTGATACAGGTGCAGTTTGTCAGCCAGTGGGAACGCCTCTATACCTGTTTGGAGTAAAATGTACGTGTGTATCTCGCATCCCTGGGAGAGGGGCTGCCCCAGTCAGCCTGCACAGGGACAGCAGGAGCAGTGCCAGCTCACTGCCTCTGCATGGCCTGGAGGATTTGGCATCATTTGCATCTGCACGCTGATGTCCAGGCCACGCCAGAGCCGTCTGCAGTCACGAAAATAAGGAAGAGCTCAGGCCTGCCACTGTCAAAGGGCCTGTCTGTTGCAGAAAGGAATCATGTGTTCCAATTAGTCTGTAAACTGGAAGATTGGCTTCCTGGGTGAAAGTGCATGCTTGGAATATAACTTTGGCTAGAGCTGACGGATTTCAGAGGTGATGGTGAACTGCGTGTCCTGAAGGCAGCACAGTTCTGTGGCTCTGTGTTATAGTATGCTATCCTCTCTGTGCCCCTGCACAACCAAAGCCCAGTTTTTTGTTTCATTAAGGACTTTTATCTTCTAAAATTAGAGCTTATGCTTAATTCTTTGCAAGATTTGAACCATATATTCCTATTTTTAATCAGAATGCTTTACAAAGACAGCATATGCTTCCTGGTGGTATATATTTAATTCACTTTTATTTGTGAGGAATTGCTGTTAGGGGAAGCCGATGTGGAGCAAGGCTAGGGGTAAGAAATGTCTGTCTGTGTACTTTCAGGGTATTGGTGCATCTTGTGTTTGTTTAGCACCTTTCAGCTGAATGTATTCAGTGCATTATTACAATATCCCTTTTTCTACAGGCCTCTTTCTACAGGCTTTTTCAGCAATTATGCTGGTGCAGCTCTACTTGGAATTACAAGGTCATACTTACAAGTGTGACAGCTTAAAAATAATATTTTTCCCCACTGGTCTGTGCAGGCAGTAGTGCTGGCAAGCCATGGGATTATGCTGGGTTTTGTGACATGGGAGGTGTTTCTCACAGGATTACTAGGGGTTTGTCTTTTGCTCCCAGTAGATGAATTTAGCGAAGTCTGGTGTCAGGAACTCGTGGTGCAGCGCACTGCAGCTGTGTGCCAAGCAGTTCAGCAGTGCAAATGGGTCTGTCAGAGCCTCAGTGGAGCCTCTGTGCTGCTCTCAGTGCATCACTGCTGGGATGGAGATGCTGGGATGGTAGGCACGTCACCCTGACCCCTCACTGCTGGCCAGGGGGCTGGCGGTGTGGTGTGATGTCCTGCTTTGTGAGCCAGGAGGGGTGCAGAGCTGCAAACTGAGCTAGCAGAGGAAAATGCATACCTGATCAGGAAGCTTTTGACTTTCTGCAACAAGGTGATACCGATCTTATTTTGAAGTACAGCGTGTTGTTTTCTGTCTCCTTGCTGGCTGGTAGCTTTAGTACTGAACACCTGCATAGTTCCTGGTGAGATTTATGAAGAGTGAAGAGGGAATAAAAACATCATCTGTCTCTTGGACTCATTATCACTGCATGTGGGGCATGTTTTGCCTCATCACAGCTGCATCTGCTCCTGAGATCGTCCATCTTCTTATGTAGCAAAGTGCTCAGTGTCCTGGCAAGCAGTACTGATGATGTGTGCCTGCATATGGCATTCTTATACCTGCGGGTGCAGTGCCTGCCATTTGCTCACCTTGTGGGTACAGTTCAGTGGAAGACAGCATTTTTTTGAGCTACCAGTGATGCAATAAAGGAGTGTTCTCTGTTCTCTGTCTGTCTTGCAAGTGCCAGAGATTGTTTAGAATGGGGCTTGCTGGTGGTGTTTTTTTCCCTGTCACTGCAAGGGTGGCGGATGAAAAGCACTGAGATGGTTACCTGGAGCATCAGCTCCCCTCAGCTGAACACAGCAGCCTGCAGTGACTCAAACACTGGGACTGGCCGGGCATTTGGAGTTGTCTGGATGTGTATGATCTAAAACATGCAGATGTGTATGATCTGAATGCCTTTTAATGCATGCTTGGATGGTATAATTCATTATGTGAATTCAAAGTATGGATGTGAATATCAATGTGGAGCTCTACCCTACAAATCAGGGTAGGTAGGATACCCCAAGTACTGGGGGTATACTGGTTGAGTATCTCTCAGGTTTTCCTGACAGGTTTGCCCCACCCCTTCTGATGCCTGTGCTGTCACATCTTCACTACTATTGGTATCTTATATTTGTCAGCAGATACTACAAATAAATCTCCCATCACCTCAAAGGAAAAATGATCCATGAATTACTGCTGGTATAGTGCATCATGCAGGAAGAGGCTCTTGAATGCAGCAGTGACAGGCAGAGCTAGAAGCAGTGCCTGGTAAATAATTCAAATCAGAAATTATGGCAAATTAGAAATTAAAGACAAGAGTGATTAGCTGCTGAAACAAATTGCTTAGACAAGGGGCAAGTTCTCTCTCTGTCATTTCCGCCTTATAACCTGAGTCGGAAGAAGCTTTGTATAAAATTACTGGGTAGGTTCCTGCAAATCAGCCCGTTACCAAGTTCCTTGACAAGAAAGGGGATGTTTGATCATGCCCCCCACACTGTGAGGCTGGGTTGCCCAGCCATTGGGAGCCCACCTGTGCTGCTGGGGAGTGGGCTGAGCTGAGCTGCAATGTGTGGAGCACTCAGACAAGGAAGAGAAGCCCAAAGCCCTGGAAGGACTGTGTATTTGCATGGAAGAGTGTCATTGCACAGTAGAGTGTCTTTGCCATGAGGTATTTTGGACATCAGCCTTTTGTCACCTCTTTTGCTTGTCTCAGTCAGGAATACCCAGTGCCAAACCATGTACCTGGCCAAGAGCTGCAGGATTTTGAGAGCTTTTGAGGGGAGAGGTTTATATCACTGGGGTTGTCATCTATAAGCTGGGGGCTTTTCCAGGCACAGGACCCAGCTCATCTTCTAGAGGATGAATGGTAGAGAAGCCTAAAGAAAGCCCCAAAAGGCTCTCCTGTTTTGGGAAGAGGAAGTCCCTACTGCAAGAGCAGTTCCCAGAGCTGTAGGTGGTTTCCTTAGAGGCCAGCGCAGAACAGAGCTGAGTGGCAAGGCCACATCCCATCGTGTAGTTTTGTAAGCAGCTTGAGGAGACCTTCAGCACAATGTGGCTTGTGCTGGGAGCCCCCAGACTTTGATGTGGTCCAGTGCATGGATTTTAAGGTGGAAAACTCAGGTTTCCTAATCACTCATCATCATCTTCTTCCCTTCCTCCAGCTGGATGGTCCAGTCTCGTTCTCCCAGCTTTCTCTGAACGGCTGTTCTGTGCTGCCTGGCTGCCTCATCTGTGCTTTAGCTTTACTGCTGGAATGGAGCTGGTTGAGGGGTATGTCAGCCCAATAACACCTTTGGTGTGGATGCAGCATCCTGACTCCTGGCTTGAAATTGGTAGAGGCCATCATATTAGTACCACTATAAGTTCTTCTGCCAGGGGATTTTTGTAAGGTAGCAAATCCTACAGGTTCAAAGTCATTCCCAAGTAAGCATGGGACAGGTTGTCTGCTGCCTGCTTATGTGCTGCATGCCTTTTGCCTTGGGTAATTTTGTACCTTTCCCGAATTTCCAACAGCTCGATTTAAGAGGTTGCTTGCCTCAATTTTTTCCTCCCTATCAGGAGAACTAAAACTTTAGATCTTTTCACCAGTACTGCAGGAGTGGCGTCCTGTGATGTCCTGTATAGATCTCAGCTGGTGTTAAGGAGCTATTGCCAGCAGCTTAAAAGGGAGAAGAAAAATCTCATTTAGGAGTATTATCTTTTAAAAAAAGCAGCAACCTCCAACTCTTGATCAGCACTTTGTATTTTGAGGCCGAGGTTTGATCATACTGCAACCATCTCATCTTGAAAATGTTGGCTGAGCAAAATCCCAGCCAAAATCAAATGCATTGCATTTGCATTTGCATAGTTCCCTACCCAGGTGAGGGGTGAGCCCTGAATGCACAAGTGGAAGGGGCCTGCTGGAACCGCAGGGAACATGTGGTGCAGGAGGCTGGAGGCTCCCATAGCCTCTGTAGGCTTAGGAAAAGTGGCTTTTCCTAGACGTCTCTCAGTGAGGTGCTGTGTCCTTGCAGCTTAGTGTTGGATCAGGTATCACTGTCCCTGCCAGTGGTGCAGTGCTGGTGTTCGTGTGGTGTTGTGTGTGCTGGTTTACATGGTGGAAACAGCAGTCCTGGGCTCCTGGCTGAGCCTGTGGAATGTGGAGCAATCACCAAAGCCCTGACTGTGCTTGAACCCTTGACATCTCCCTGATTGGATAAAACATGGGTCCCTCTTTGGTAATATTGATGTTCGGTATTGTTATTATCCTCATCAGTGTAACCATCATTATTATTTTACAAGCTGTGTTGTAAACATAATGTTTACTGTACAGTCATGTAGTCATGCTATAGCAGTCTCCAGATGTGATGTACCAAAACCCCTTTATGCTTCAGCTGGGGTTGTAAATAGGTAATCACATCTATCAGTGCAGTGGCCTGTAATTTAACACACAGAGCAAAAAGCTGCCATACATCCTTTTGGAAATATTTAGCAATGTTTCGAGCCCTATTTAGATAATAATAATAATGGGTTTTTTAGTTTTGGTCCTCCTTCATAGGAGTAGAAAAGTCTGATATATGTTTTCCCAGAAGTTCTCCTGGGGGGGAGCAAAGGCCAAGAGCTCCGTACTGTGACACAGGCAACTGGAATTCTGCTCAGGGGTTTTCGAAGATGGTGTTTGCAGTTTGAATTGCTGGATGCTTGGATTTACAGGTATTTCACATCTGGTTCTGGTTCTTCTTCATTAGCTTTTGGGCGTGAACAAAGCTTTACACATTTCTTAACTGTTAAAAAGACTGCTGTTAAATTATATAAAAATACTAACAAAAATGTACGTCTGTTTGGTGTTACAGAGGAAAATAATCAGCCTTGTTTATGATCTGGGAGGTTGGACTGGACACCCCAGAGGGTTCTTCCCACCAGCACATGTCTGTTTTTGTGGTAACTGAGGCAAAACTGAAAAGCTGAGCTTCAGGTCTCCATTTGTGGAAAAAGATGGAAGGAGGCCCAGCTTTCCTCAGTACACAAGAAGAGTAAATAAATGTGATTAAGATAAACAGGTTCAGAGGGGAAATTTGTCTTAAAAAATTTTCCTTATCTTGGGTTGATAGCCTGAAGATCCACTGGTTCTGCCTGTTACAAGCATCTTGAAAAGATGATGGGGTTCCCAGTGATAGGCCATGGGGAGGGTTTGGTGTTTCAGCAAGGCATTTTTCTCCCCCCAGCTTCTACTCTTCTGCTTGACTCTTTCATCTGCAAATGTGTTGGGACAGCCACTCCGTTTCATACGGTTGTTCACAGCAGAGAATAGCAGAGCTCTAATGTCAGGTGGACCCTCCAAGCCTCATGGAAATGTTTGTGCCCCTGTGCTTGACATGGTCAGAAATGGTAGTGATGACTTGTGTTGGTTGCTCTTCAAGGGGTAGGTCTGCTGACTGCAACTAACACAACCAGACAGAAAAAAAAGCTTTGAAAACTTCTCACCAAGCAGCTCTATGTTTCAATTGCAAATGCTGAAGGTCTCTAAATAAGACCTTCCCTAGCTCCTGTTTTTACTGTGACAGGTAAGAGTGAGTACTGGCTTTTCATCTTTCATAGCATGGTCAATGGCTATTCTTCTTACGGAGAATGAAAAGGGAAGGGAAATTTACAGTGATTTTACAATTTTAATTTTAAAGATAGGTGTATCAAGTACAGTCTACAGGTTACTAGATGGTAGTTTGGGTATAACTATGAGACAGGTTGCAGCCTGTTCAGAGCTCAAGGTGTTACCATTATCATAAGGCACAACATTATATTTTCTGGGGGTTCAGCCTGTACCCCTCTGTTGGTACCCACTGTCCCTGCCTTCCTTATAAATCTTGATGACCTGAGAGACTTTTGGCAAATAACTTATTTTGCAGGATATTTTTAATAACTTTTAATGAATATTTTTCTTGGGCGCTTTTGTGAGACAAATTACAATAAATAGGATTTAAATTCTGTACCTCCCTCTGTTAATTAACACCACCTCATGGATCACAGCTGTATGGTAGGGGAATGTATGGCAGGGATAGAACAACCTTCAGTCACCTGTCCTGATCCACTGAGATTGGGAGAGCTTACAGTTGTTCTTGCTAATGCATTTCGCCTTCTTATAATAATATTAGGAGTGCTAATGTTCCTAGTGATAAATACCTGTGTCTTGCTCTGCTTAGAAAATCTGGATGCTGAGCAGGTAAAAATGTCTCCACTGTGGCAGCAGAAAGACAGCTCAGGCTCGTGAAGGTACAAGATAGCATCAGGGATAGGCTGACCTGTGGGATTCATGCTCTCTTGAAAATCAAGGCTAAATCTCCTTAAGGCTTCCCTGAGGTGTGACAAAGCCTGTAGACCCATGAAATATTGCTTATAACATTAATATTTTTTTAAGATAATCAGGGATTCTGATGCCCATTAGAAGCTGCCAAGTGTTAAGGCTGAACTCCTGTGGCTGCAGTTTCACTGGAGGCTTGGCCAGCAGAGCAGGTCTGCACAGAGGCTCCTGACCTCTTTCCTCACTGGCAGGGCACAGTGGGCACCAGAAGAAGGAACTTGAAGTCACATATGAGTTCTTTGAAATGGCTGGTACCACAGGAAGAACGATGAGATTGCCTTCTCCCACCAATCTTGGCACTTGGAGCCCCACACTGCCTTGCAGGAGGTGATCTGGCTGGGCAGCCCAGGCTCAAGTGGCCACAGTGTGAAGATGATCTGTTTAAACTTTCTGTACCCAGCTGCTGCCAGGGAGCCAAGTTCCTGAACACTGTTGGCTCATGGACTAGGAACAGCTCTCTGAGCTCCAGCAGTGCCCAAGAGCGTGAGGAAGGGCGTGAAGAGCCTGCTGCTGCCACGCTGTGCACAGGTGGTCAGTTGAGTGGGAGAGCTAGGAGTGCTCTTGACTTTCTCCCGGTGATAAAGTTCCTTCTTTTGGTGTTTCTGTCATCTCTGGCTGTTTAGCAGGTCCAGCACCTCTTCATGGGAAGAGTCCTGCTCTTGTGCTTGACATTCGCTGTGTCTTGGCTTGACAACAGCAGTGACATTCTTGTGTAGGGAGCCTGCGAGTGAAGGGAGCACCAGCCCATCCACAAAGCTGCAGCACATCTCTGTGCTGTGTGTCTTTCTTTGCTGGCTTCTGTATGAAATACAGATAAAGTTTTGAGGTCTTTTGTTCTCTTGTTAGTGTGCTCCCTGAATTGCCTCAGGTAGCAGGAAGACTGCTTAAAACTTTGTGCCAAAGGCCATAGGAACTTTCTGCAAGGAAATGAAGCTTTGCTCTCTGAGGGTCCAGTTTTGCTTAAATTGTGCAGCCCCAAGTGATAAAGATCACCATAAACCTCATAATATTCTGCTCCAACTAATGTTCAACTGAAGGTCCTTTTCCTAAATATATAGCAATGTTTTGTATGATGTTTAAAGACAGTTAAGGAGCACAGAAGCAGAACAAGACCCTCCACTGCTGGGTTAGAGGAAAGAAGAGAAAGAACATGTATCAGATGTTAGTTCATCAGCTAATATAGTACCCAAAAGATAATATGGTGATGACTGCAGTGTTTAAGCATCATTGAAAAAAATACATTTGACTGCAGTACCAGTTACCTTCAGTGATTTGAGACTTTTAGGAATATAAAAAAAAGTTAGGAAATTGCAAGATTAAGGTACAGGTTCAAGCATCCTTAGCTCTGCCCTCCCTTTCTTCACCCATTTCAAACTAGGGTTGATTATCAGAAATTTTCTGCACTCACAAGACTGGTTTGTAGCACTTTGTTGCAGTAACAGGTTAATGCAACAAAGAGTTGCAAGCTCTATTATCTAGCAGATGTGCTAAATTTTAAATTATTATTTTTTTAAAACTACGTTGCCTCATTTATTTTCTGGGATGGTTTCACAGATTCCAAGTTAATTAATGTTGGACTCTTGGTCCCCATCTGCTTTATATGTCTCAAAATGTGATATTTAAACAAACCAGCAGTTAGAAGAGGAATCTTGAAGTCAAGGTCATGATGGACATTGTGGCCACTTTAGTTAGGGGTTGTTTCTGTGTGGTTTGATGGATGTGGTGGTTCTGATGTGGGCTACTGCTTACTGCTGTTTCTTTCAGTAATGGGCGATCTTTACACCATATCCATTAGTGGTCTAAGTGGGAGTTCAGAGAACAGGGAACGGCTGGGTCTTTGCTCGTACTGTGTTGTGGTTGACCCCTTCCCAGCTTCCTGTCTAAAGCAGGATTCTTAGATGTGCCCATCCAGGATTGCCATGTATGGTGAGTTGACAGTGTCTCCTTTGGCATGGCTCCATTCTGGTCAGCCTGCCTTATTTGCTTCTGCTTTCTATCTATATCTTGGTTTTACCCTAGGTCATTGGGTCTCTGGGACAGGGTTTGACCTTTCTGTTCTATTTTTATATAACAGCCACCACAGACACGTTTGGTATCTCAAGCTCTTGGTGATGCTGTATGTAATGCCAATAACTAACAGTGCTGATATTCCTCCTGGGCATCTGTGACTGTTTGTGCACACAATGACCATAAACATGCTGCTGTAGAGTGAATTTTCTTACATAGCTGTGTTGTTTCAGCTCTGAATAGCAGTAAAAGTGGCAGCCAGCCTCGTACAAGAAGTGTACAGAAATCATTTCCATGCCAGTGAAAATTGACAGTGCTGACCTGGCTGGTGGTGTAGATACAGAATCACAGAAATCGTAAAATGGTTTGTGTTGGAAGGGACCTTAAAGATCATGTCGTTCCAACTCCCTTCCACTGAGCAGGCTGCTCAAAGCCCCATCCTGTGTGACCTTCAACACTTCCAGGAATGGGGAGTCCACAGCTTCTCTGGGCAACAAGTGCCAGTGTCTCACCACACTCACAGGGAAGAATTTGCTTTTGTCCAGGGCAGTGTAGATAAAGCATGGCACAGTTTTTCTACTTGTGCTTGTAAGAAATAACATTTCTTATATTTTGTATATATAGAAACATATGTGTGAAAGCATAATTGCCTATGTATCTCTAACTTTGCTTCTTCCTCCTAGTTTCTCTCTGCTTCTTTTTTTCTGTTCCACTTTGTGTTTGAGTGTTATGCCTATGGTGTTTTTCACAGGCCTATTTCCCTTTTTTTCTTACCTTCTTTCCCCTTTCTTTTCTATTCTGGCTTTTCATTCTTTACCTTCTTGTTCACATATTTCTTCTCCAGGTTTGTTTATAATTTCTGTTTTGTGTGGCTTCTCCTTTCTCTCACCAGGGCAGGTTGGCCAAGCACCCTGTTAACCTCTCAGCACACCCCCAGGGTTGGGTGACCTGAGAATGATGGCAGCTGTGCCCTTAATTCTTGGAAAAAAGGAATAAGAGAGTTGGAGCTGCTCTCATTTCCTTTCTTTCTAAATGATTCTCAGCCTGGATGTTTTGGTTTCCCTTGCCTGCTCTGGATTGCAGCTGCTGTGGCTGAGTGAATATTTCTCACATCTGATGGTTAACAATAAAATTGAGGTTAATGGCCACAGTTATCCCCTGCACCTCGGACTCAGTGGCGTTCCTTCCTTGGTGGTTGCAGTCTGCACTCAAAGCCCAGACTCTGCATTCCTTCTGTTACCTCTTATCTTTCTGCTGCTAATTTTAGTAGCCTTCTCTGTCATGCTGCAAGCCCAGGGCTTTTCCACCTGTTTTCAGCCCAGTTTCTGCCCTGTTGGGGGCTGGGGCCCTGGTTTGTGGTGGTTCTGCAAGGGCTGCCGTGCACTGAGTGCAGAGCTTTTGGCTGTGGGAAGAGTTGAGGTGGTGGGTTTGTGTGTGCATTGGTGATGGCTCGATTTGAGCAATCCCAGTCCCCCTAAGAAGATGCCACCCAGAAAGAGCAAGCAGGCAGCACTGGGAGCAGGAGCTGGGGACATGTCCTGTGCTGCACTTCCCCGTCTGTGCAAGCAGTGAGTGCTAGCAAACTGCCTCTTAGGGGTTGACTTGGAGACAGTAAAACAGCATTTCGACTGCTTTCGATTATAGAAACAGAGAGATCTGAAATGGGAAAGGCTTTGATGTCGGTGATCTGCAGAACATGCTCAATATCGCTTGACAGCAGACATTTTATTCTCAGCTGCATTTATTCTCAGCTCTTGCAGTAAGCGCATTGGTTGGGTGACTTTGCTTGCACAGCTGTTTTGGTTTTTTCCCCCCAGAAAAACCCCAGGACTGAGCACTGCATTTCCCATCCTGGAAAGCCGATGCTTCTAAGTCCCATTTTGTGGCACTGGTTATTTTCTGTGCATGGCAATTCCTGAACGTGCCCAGCCAGCACTCCCTGGGGGTCAGGTCGGGTGAGCTCTGCTGAGCGTGGTTCAGGCATGCAGACCTGTGGAGGGGCTTTCCTTCTGACAGATGGAAAGAGGTTTTTTTGTTTCTTGGAAAGATGTAACCTGAGCAGAAAATTTCAAAGGATGTCATCAAGGTGAATAAACAGAAATCATACTCCAGACTGTTCCCTTCATGTGGCTGGTGATAATATGTGAGGCTTCTTACGTGAAATGTGAACAGTCAGTGTCGTGTTTCATCCAGGATGATGCTTCATTTTCTTTTCCTTTCTTTTCCCCTCTGCAATTCAGACTTTCACAAATGGTGTAAGTGTCCTGTGCCTCTCCCCCCCACCCCTCAGGCCCCTTGATGAGGGGGTATTTCAGGCCATGCTTATAACCCGATCCTGCTGATGCCTCTTGCACCCAAGGATCATTTAGTGAGAACTGTTAGGGTAATGTGCTATTTTCAAGACACTCAGGCCCGATCCTGTTTCCCTTGCTTGCCCAAATGGGATTTTTGTTTGCCCTGGTTTAGTTTGGCTCAGGAATGGGCTGTTTATCTCCACATGAGTGTGGTAATGTCAGTCCGCTTGAACACAGCAGTGGCACCTGAACTTCTCTAATAGCTGCAGCCTCAGGGTGGGACACTGAGTGACACTGGTTGACTTGGGGGGTGCCTTGGAAAGCATAGGGAGCAGATCCTGGCTGAGGTAACCTGTCAGCTCAGAACATTTGTTTCTAAAGCCAGGTCTACCTAATGCCGAGTTGTCACTGTGCAGGTCCTCCCAGATTAAGTGGTGAGGCTTGCAATGCTGCTGGTCCTACATTTTTGGGCTCAGGCAGGGTAGAGATGCTGGGAGAGATGCTCACGTTGTTCTTAGCCAGCATTCTGTCTATGGCCCTGGACAAAGGCAGGTGCTTCAAAACAACAAAAGAGAACAAAACAAAACAAACTGTAGGTGAAAGTGAAATAGATGGCTAAAAAGTAGCCGGGTCATATGAGTAGTTTTCTACCAAAACATTTCAAGCTCATGTTGGCTTGTGCCCGAGTCATGCCTGCTCACCGGAGGGCTTGGGAGATGAGTTGAAGATGGCAGATTCCAGCTAGTTTACAGCATCTGAACAAATAAATCTTTCCTTTCTTCCCCTCCAGTATCTAAGTGTGTGGCCTCTGCTACTTTAGTGTCTCTTTTTAGCAGCTTAAAAGTTTTTTTAAGTGAGATATGCTTCTATGCTGCAGTTCAGAGATAAATATAGCTGATGAGTTGAAAGAAGGCCATAGTATGTGTTATGTTGCCTTACCCAGTATTATTTTTCTTTTTGTGGTGATTCTGTGCTAACTCAAAATGGAAAATCTCCTGAAAGATGTTATTTTTCCTGTTTAAAGAAATTACAGGCCAGAATACCATTCATTGCCTTAAGCTGCATCCAGTAAAGGATTAAACCCCCGCCCCTCTTCTCCAGCCCAGTGCCATGTACTTGGAAAGCGGGTGCATTTGCAGCTGAGCCAGCTCTAATAATAATAATTCATGTTGAGAAGCACAGAGCAGCCTGTGATTAGCAAAATAATTATCGCAGAGGATATAAATTAAGAGGTGGGGTTTTGACAAGGTGAGAGGAGTGCACACTGCAGCTTCCTGGGGTGGCAGTGGACTCCTGTCTTCCTGTTGACGTTCTCCCTGTAAAGTTTGGTGCAGGAACTGTGCAGAGCAAAACATGTTTGTAAAATGATGATTGCTTTTGAGTTTTTCCAGTAAATTCTGGTGATGAAAGAACAGCCAGAAAGCTTGTAAATAAGAGTTTTACACTGTGCTCAGCTCCCTGGGGTAATTTTTTTTTTTTTTTTAAGTTTGGATGCAATTGTTAGACATGATTCCTTAGCTTGCTAGGAGGCCAAACTCTGATTATCTGTTGGCTCTGGAACCTAACAAATAGCCTAGGAACCCTTCCAGAACTTCTCCTTCATGGGTTCTGGTTCAGATACAGATCAGTGGGATGAAGAAGGATGTCTCTATTACAGACCTCTGCTCTGACATGTGTGAAGGCAAGTTTTAGGCTCATAGCTGGTGACTCGTTGCCTTAAAATCTAATCAGTCCTGCTGCCTTAAAACGAGCAGAGCATTTTACGTGTGCTTTCCCCTCTGTGCTTGGTCAGCAACGGCAGAGTTTCTCCCAGGCAGCCGCTGTGCCAGAGCTGCCGACACAGAGCAGGTTGGGAGGTGGCACAGGACACACACGGTTGCCATTGGCCATCACTGGTGCAAGGCTTTGGGGTAGAGCTCACCCTAAAGGCAGGCCCATGATCAGGGGCTGTTGGAACTGATCTAGCCCAAAAAACCAACAGAGCTTGGGAGATGCTTCCTAAGGATGGTGGCAGGACAGGCATCCCCAGACAACCAATCTGTGGATGGACCTCTGCCTGGGTACTGCCCAGCCTATGCACCCTGCCTTTTTGTAACATAATTTATCTGCAAATAAATATTATGCCAATAGAAACAAGTCTCTAAAAAAAAAAAACAGGTTTAGGCTAAAATGAATAGCGGGTATTCCTATGTCAGTCTAACTGAAGCCAGATCAATCGCTTCCAGAGTGCCTTAAGTGTTTGCAGTGGACTTGGACAAATAGGGCTTGAATCTTCCCCCTTGATGCTTGCTACTGTAATAGACAAATAATAATAATTTTTAAAAAGTGCCTTAGTTAGGTTTGTTTTACTTGAGGCAAGCAGGTGGCATGCATCCTTTGATCCTTCCCATCCTCTGTTTGTTGTGATTTTGTGTTTTTCTTTTCTGTATCTCTTTTGTTGATGATAATCAGAAGGACACGTGTCCATGCATGTGTGTGCATGTATGAATACACATGGCACACATTCACACTTACCTTAAGCTTTTTCTGTATTGTAAAATACATAGCTGCTTTTTTCCCCTGTGTCAGAGACAGCTGGTATTGCATCCAGCTAAACAAGCCACTGAGTTAATACCACCATGTAAAGTTCAGGAAACCCGGTGAACGTTTTTCTAATAAGAGGATATTCTGGTCCTCTTGATAATCAGCCCCCCATTGTAAAGTCATTTTGAGTCAGAGGTTTAAATCTTTGTTCCAGTGGAAAAGATTTTTATGGGCAGCACAAACAGGCATTACATTTTGGGTATTTTTTTTAGCATAGTTGCTTAAAATAGCACAGATTCTGAATCCAAGGAAAGAGAGAAAAGTTGAAACAATAGAAACCATGGTCTGGTGGCACAAACCTTTTGCCTCACCCCAGCCGTTGTTAGAAATTTGGCAGAGGCTGCAGGCTGGGTTTCCTTGCTGTGAGACACTGAATCACATGCTGGTGATTGCTCTGGGCAGCTGGCTTTCTGTCTCTGCTGGTGGTCACCCTGCTTTCATTTTGAAGATGTCATAATATGGCTTTGGAAGTCAAAACTATGCCAGTTTTATGCAGATTTAGTCTCCTGCTTCCTGCATCGCTCTTGTATTTGCAGGCAAAAGGCTTTTCTGGGAAGTGTGCATTTTGGAAACACGTTGTCCCCATGATTTTGGGATTTGACCCTTTTCCTTTCCCTTTTTTCATACTGTGAGTAGGACATCTCCAAATGGGCCCAGTTCCTCCCACCAGTCCTGCCCAACTTATTCATTACCTTTGTTTTCAGTGGCTGAGGTTGCCATGGCAGCAGCAGCCTTTGGGATAATGATTTTGTCATGGCAGAGCAGCAGAGTCCACACCTCAGGGAAGGTGTGAATTGTGTGTTGATGAGGTGGCAGATGGCTCAGAGGAGATGCTACCCAGGTCAAGGTGAGCTGGGAAATCTATCCAGATTTTCCTCTGCCGTAGAGGATGCTCCTGGGTGCATGGTGGGTTTTGCCAGCAGCATTGCAGCGATGGAGCTCAGAGCTCTTAAATCTTCTTTTGCTCTTCATTCCCAAGCAGTCTGGTACTGAAAGGTGGACATGCATCATTTTCTGCTCCCCCTTCTGATCCAGACGCTGATGCTGGTGCTGGTGTCGCAGCTGGGTACACTCGGATGTGGCATCGCCCTCGCACCAGCTGTGGTGCAGGTGACGGATGTGCTGCCTCCAGAGCAGCCTCTTCCTTATCCTTGCAGGTCCTTGGTGGGACCTTCTCCTGGCAGATGAGATGGGCTCTCCTCTTATCTGCCCCCAGCTATCTTGGTGCATACCTCTGCTGTAAGCACTTCACCTGAGCAAACAAGAACAGCTTTGATTGCTGCGTTATCACCCAGGAATGGCAGCCGTGGTGCAAAGAGCTTTTACACCGAGCAGGGGCTCAGACTGCCAGTCCTCGGTCCCAGGTACTTCCTTCCTTCTCCTGACTCTGATACTGAAGCATCTTTCCAAAATTAAAAAGTGACAACAATCCTACTCTTTTCCCTAAAGCAATCCCTGAGGATGGAGGAACGGCGAGGTTTGTGTCTGGAGCTGACGCATTTATTATTGATGATGCCTTTAAATGATTTAACTAATTTTCCTTGCATTATTTAGGGAAATTATGATATTCATCATTAATGGAAAGATGTCTGGGGAAGTGTGTGATTCACAGAAATACCTTCTATCCTCATTTTGTCACTTGCTGCCTGTCTACTCCCAGCTCTTGTTTGTCATTTTGGAGTCAGTGTTCGTCCTTCTGTCAGTACCTCCTGCTGCCTTCCCCCTTGATGTAGGTGACTCGTGGTTGCATAAGAGTGAGGTGACTTTTATTCTGGACAGGTGACTTAATTTTCAGTGTCACCAGGGCTTACATAAGGGATCTAATAATCTGGATCAGGAAATAAGGTTTAGAAACTCTTAAGTACATTTAGGAGCTCTTTCTAGCAAATGTTATTCATAGTTGTGTTCTTTTTATTACTGTCAAGGATAACTAGAAGCATGAACAGCCCTGGCATTAGTTATGCTTATCTCCTCACGATATGATGCAGTATTATAGCTGGAGTTTATTGCAAAATGAGGCATTGTTAACAGATAATGTGGCTGTGTCAGGGTAGATTTCCCTCTGCAGAATATGGGAGTCCCTTTGCACCAATTAGTTTTACTGGATCCTTTGCAAACAGCAGACATACTCTTTGCAGGGTCTGATTTTGAACATGAAATTGTAGATTTTAGCTTACTTGCTGTCCCACAGGACATCAACATCCATCGGTGAAACTTGGGTTGACCTCCATATAGTAAATTCATTTGTCTTAAGTCATTAATCTAAAAGCTATTTTTAAAAGAAGAGGGTATTTAGATGGAGTCTCAGTTGTTGATATTCAGTCTTTTGGCTGAAACTGTATGTCTACCTCATGCAGAGTGGTACTGAGAGGTGAGGTGGACAGGGGGAATGTGAGGTGCCTCCAGGCTAGGCTGGGAGGTGAGAACCTCAGCTTCGAAGGGTTTTGTGGAAAGGTTGAAAACTACACTAGGAGTCAGTGCCTTCCTCTAGAGCATGCAGAACAGAAATAGCATTAAGAAAAAAAAAATCTAGGTAACAGGTTCCACCTCTTCATTCTTCTTCCTACCTTTACTAATCTTTATTGCTGGCTTTCAGACTTAAAATCATTCCTGTAGGAGCCTGGAAAACAGTTCGTGCTTTTGTAACTTCTCCCCATACAGCTCTGTAAGGGAAAACAATTTCTTTGCTGCTTTTTCACCGTTTCATTGATGTGAGAGGCGAGAGGAGGTAAGAGGTGCTTCTCACCTGATATCTCAAGCTTGAGTGCCCTTACAGTATCTTTCTGGTGTGAATGGGGTAGCACAAGCAGAGACCTCACAGGTGTGTGGCAGCCTGGGAATATAGTGATTTTGGAGCGGACCTGGATGAAGGCCTCTCAGCTTTTTCTGTACTCTCTACTTTGTACTCCTCATCCTTTGGGCAGGCTGCTGAACCCCAAAGCACTTGGTTATGCTGGGCATTGTGGTGGTGCTGGGGGAAAGGAGGCCCCACTCCCTGGCTTTCCCTGTCAATCAGTTCAAGTCCAAGAACGTAAGGATTTATTGTTTTTCTTATTCCACTTAATCTCTCTACATAGGCTCTGTTTAATATCTTACCCCTGTTTGAAATGTGGAATTTATCTGCTGCTATTATTATCCCAACACAGAGGGGCCACGAAAGTCTTTTTTGGTTCAGCCCAGCCTGGATCACTGTGTGCTGGGGATCCTGGCTGTGGGATAGGGCTGCCCTGGCTACATCCTCTGCAAAAAATGTTTTTCCCCTTATTCTGCAGCTACAGATCCTTTTCCTGAAAAAATTGTGAGTAGGGTGGGACGGTGGACAGAATGGGGGCCTCGTTCCCCGAGGAGTCTTTCGTCACCATTGATGCAGAAAGTGCAAGAGGAGACATCGGGTGGTTTTCCTAGCTTGAAATCTCTCATGTAGCCCCGCCATCTTGCTTCTGGATTCCTTCCCAGCAAACTCTAACCCATGCCAGGAGTTAAACTGGGTCCTTTCCAGATGCTTCTTGTAATCTTGACACCTTCTTGTGACTGGCAAATGACTGCCACCTCTCCAAAACTGCAGCCCCGCCCCTCCCGGGAAGCACTTGGCAGCCAGCTGTCCTCTGTGCCATGGATAACATCACATTTATCCCCTTCTGGGCCGTGCCTGTGCTCACAGCTGGTCACGGGGCTGTGCTGGCTTTGCCAGTGCTGAGCATCGTCACAGGCACGTGGTCCCGGCGGGCAGCACTCCCTCCCTCCGGCCCCTGTTTTGGTGGGGAAGGAAGGGAAAAATCCCCTGAATTCTTCACTGCTGACTGCAAAGGGCAATTATTTAATGGGATTTTGGGCAGAGGGAGCCCAAAAAGGTTAGGCTGTTCTGAATCTGGGCCATGAGGCTGCACCGGATGAGTCACGGGGAGAGGAATAAAAATCTCTGAGTCATAATCCCTAATACTACAGAGCAGATTTGCTCTGGGGTGTTTTTGTGTTCCTGTGTGCTGACTAATGTGCAGAGAAACAGTGAGAGTCCTTTCTCTGCTCTTTCACCCATGAAGAATGCAGCCCCGTGTCCTCCTCCTCGCCTCCACGACTTACCCAAGCCTGGAGTCCCATTGCTTCCCAGACAGCTGAGCACCACTCACCCTCCTCAAAACCCCCCAAATTCCAGTGGCAGCAGGGTGGGCTCTGGCACTTTCCCAGCTGAGGGGACATGCCAGGGCAGGGCCGTGTTCCAGCAGCTGTTTGTGCCCCTGTGGCTCTGCATGACTGGCAGCGGGGGGACAACCTTGGAATGCCCCATCTTGCAATGGGCACCTGCTCTTTGAGAATCTCAAAGTGATTTGTGTTCAGCAGGGTGGCAGCCACCCAGCACCTACAGCTCAGTGATAAAAATACGCTGAAGTGGACTAGCTGCCATCTCCCTGGAGATATTCCTGCAGCTTACCTGAGCCTAAGACCCCAAGACATTTGAAATCTATGTATTTTTAGAGGACATGTCAGTTTTGCCGTTTTATTCTGTCAACCAGCTCTCACCGTAATTTCAGATTCAGATGGCACCATGATTCCTCCTATCTTAGATTCATTTTGATTAGATCTCCTCAGAAGACATGTATAAAATCAATACTCATTTAATAAAATATATGTGCCTCTAGCCCTTTTCATGCACTGTGTTGGGGCCAGGGATAGAGTATTAAACTGAGTCCCTGGGACTGGTCTTGTCAGCAGTGGCAGCAGCATTAAGAGGCATCAGACATCCCCAAAAATGTGGTTGAGAGGTTGCAGGGGGTCAGGTTGTGGGTGACAGAGTGGGTCTCCCCAGAGAGGGCAGCTTCCTCCTTGGGAGCCAAGTTTTGTCTGTCTTGTTATTCTAACTGATTAGATTAATTTCTTAGATGTGGTAACTGATTGACATTTTTTATGTTATATTACCAATATGAACTGCTGGTTTAGACTCCGTATGATTTTAAAAATACTTTTTAGTATTTTCTTTGCTTAAAGAGTGTAGAATTGAAAAGTGGAGGAACACCCGTACTTGCTCACACACAGAAAAGTGGTACACAGAAAAATGTTACAGAGATTGTAACTTCAGTGAGCGAAGTTGTTTGTTAGAATATGAGGCTGTTCTTTTTCCGTACAATGTCCTTAATTAGTTTTTCATTATCATAGGTATTGGTGACAGGGTAAATGCTCCTCCCCAGAGAGGAGCTGGTGGCATCCTCATCCAGGAGTGGCAGCTCAGAGTTCCTAATGCTAGATCTGAGTTCCATTTCCCTTGGGCTTTGTACATCTTAAACTGTTCAGATGGAGCAACAGTCTGCACTGTGAAGTTCCTACATTGTTTTGTTTGGGTTTTATTCCTCCTCTGCAAGGTTATTTTTTGCTTCCCTGATGGTATTTGCAGCTTCTCTGCAGGAAAAGAGGAGGCAGCATTTTGGAGGGCAGTGCATGATTGGGTGATGCAGATATCACTTATGGGAGGTTATGTTATCCACTCCCCTGTTGCTGAGTACAGCGCTTCTGCTGTGCAGCCCAAAGCAGGAAAAAATAAAATTTCTTCAGAAAAAAAAAAAGCTTTTTTCTGTTTTTTGTTTTCCCACTGCCTCCTTAGTATGCTTTCCAAATTGATTGCCTTTCCTCAGCAGAACTACAGAGGTTACGGCTGTGGGTGTATTCTGAACTTTATTTTAATTTCTTTTTCATCATTTCACAGGCTCCTGGGACATCTTAAGTATGGATCAAGCCAAGACAAATGGGAGATGCCTTGGTTGCTTGTCTGTAGAAAGGACCTGGTATGCCTTTGGGTGTGAGGATAGGGAATTTGCAAGTCTCAGGATTATGTTTTTTCTTCTGTTGTGCTTATGAGATTTAAGGGGGAAAGGAAGTCTTTGTATATTAAAATGAAATTTTTATTTTTTAAATACTACAGCATTTCTGTATATGAGAAGTCTTCACTGACTTGATATTTAATTCTTTATCTTTTTTAGCCACATTACCTGTAGCGATTCAGATGTTGGAGTAAGTGCTCTTAGGCTGCTGTGCTGACCTGGAATGCAGACAGACATTTTCCAAATCAAATCCAGCACTTTTTCTTAGGATCACGCCCCCAGCCTGCCTGGTTGCTGCCTTGGGTTGCAGCCTCAGCCAGCCTTGCCTGCTGTGACCTGTGATGCTGTGATGGTAGCAACCCCTGCCTTATGAGCAGGCAGGGAGGGTGATAATGTTTTAAATAAATATCCATCCAGCTGAGCCTGGTCAGGGGTCTGAAATTAGAAGCAGATTCCCTTTGCAAACATCCCCATCCTTTATACAAAATCTAAATGAAATGGGGATGCTAATTAAATTCATGCACTCCTGGCATGCAGAAGAGTGTGTTAAAGCAGGTGACACAATCCCAACAGCTTTACTGGAGCAGGGGACATATCACTGCTGCCAGGCTTTGATAGAATGAGGGCAAACCTCTATAAGATGCTGATGTTTCTGCTTTGCCTTACATTTGCATATTTCCCTGTGCTTTCACAGGGCTCCTTGCTTGCAAATGGTTATCCAAACATTAAGTAATCCTCAGCACTTTGGAGCTGTCATTGGTTGTAGTTTTTTTTCTTGAAGGGTGGGAGGGCCCCATGCTAGGTGAGGTTTTGTTGAAGGTGGAGCTCTTCTCCAAGAGATTGGACTTCCTCCAGCTGTGACAGCCCAGCCATGCACAGCAAGACCTATCTAAACTCGGACTCATTATATTCCAGAGTACACTTGGGTGCTACCTGAATCTGGATTAAAAGCAGAACTCCTGCTTATTCCTGACCAGCTGCAGCTGGAGCATTTTAGGGGATATATATCCTGTGGTTTATTGTGCTGGGGTGGCTTGAGGTTTGTCTCCAGCTGGTTGTCCCTGATCTTCCTGCAGGCTGGAGCACCTGTGCTTAGGTTTCCCCCTAAGTCTTCAGTGCCAACGAGATTTTTTTCAGCTTGGGTAGAGGCAGCGCTGCAGCCATGTCTGTGTACAGACAGGCCTTCCCGTTAGCTTGGCTGAGAGTATGAAGGCAAAACCGGGGTCCCAAATTTTCTGTGAAGCCTATGGGACCCCTCAGCAGATGTGCATGGAGAGACCTCCCTGACTTGCAGGGAGCTGGGGGTGCCCTGACTGAGACAAACCCTCTGGTCTCCTGAACACTCTTGCAGCTCCCAAGTCCAGCCTTACATTAGAAGGCAGTGGAATACAAGAAATGAATCCAGTCGCGTATCCTGGTAGTTATATCAGAGCCACTGGGGATGTCCAGGAGGAAATGGTGTCACATGTTGGCAAGGCAGCAGCCTTATTTACTGGCTTAGCTGAGATTTGGTCATTGAAAATCTGCAGCCGAAAGGCTGGACTATGAATCTTGGACTTGAAAGTAATTTTTATCTAAACACAGGGATCTGAAAGCTGGAAACCTATCAAAGGTGCAGGCAAAGTATCTGAGTTCCTCCGAAAACAAATGGCTTAGAAGAACACTGAGCAGTAATCTCCAAAGACAGCCCAAATAAATGCTGGAAATACTTAGGGAATAAGAAACTAGAGTGTCTGATGTAGCAAAGGGACTTCAGGGCTGTGGGATGGAGATGCACTGGGAGGTGGTAGGGGTAACATCATTCTATATACATTGAGAAGATACTGGATTTATTGCAGGGTGCATCTGAAGGGCTTTCGGTAGTGGACAAGGGTGATGGAGCCTTGTTTGTGCTGACCAAAATAACAAAAATCAGTGGAAAGCTCTGGGAGTTCTTGTCCTTGGAGGAGTAGGGTCGTAATGCTGCATGGATCATGAAGGTCTCTTCCTTAGCCTCGTGAGCAGCCAAGGCTTATAATCTCATTAACAAATTTATCAAGCTGCATCTTAAGACTGATTGGGCTGCCTGCCCTGCGACTGCTGAAAGGCATCCAGGGCTTGGCATGGCCAGGGACCTTCGTACTGCAGCCTGAAGTCATTCATAGCCAGCTGATGCTCATTTGTTCTTGTGTCAATGTTGTCCTTAAATCCCTGTTTCCATGATGCAGCCAGCATACCTCATACCTTTACATACCCACTGAGCTGTGCAGGTCTGACACAGGCAGCTCATTCTATTTCCTCGTCTAAGAGGGATTTGTCATTCCCCTCCTGCTTCTGACAGCTGGATCCTCTACCAGGCTCTGTTCAAACATGGCCTTTTTGGACATGAGCTCCCAGGTGGGACAGAGCACCTGGGAGCCAAGGTCTCCTGCTACTGCTGGTGCAGCCTGTCATCTTTAGGTCTGCCAGAAATACTTTGTCCTCCAGCTGCCAGCAGAGCCTCATTGCCCTTGAAATCCTGCTGTGCTGATGTCCCCAGTTCACTTGCACTCACCTGCAGAGAGAGGTGAAATTTTTAGTGAGACCAGCCTTAGCCAAAATCAACCTTCACCCAGCTCTGGTACTAAGCCCCGAGCTTGGTGGCTGTGGGAAAAGGCAGTACTTAAAAGGACCAACAGTGAAAACTGTTTAGTTTTCATGATTGTGTCTTCTTTAGCAGAATTGTTTGGCAATGTCATACAATCCTAGAATGGTTTGTGTTGGAACAGACCTTTAAAGGTCATCTGGTCCAACTGCCTTGCCGTGGGCAGGGATGTCTTCAGCTCAGTTAAGTTGCTGAAAGCACTATCCAGCCTGGCCTGGAATGTTTTCAGGGATGGGGTATCCACAACTTCTCTGGGCAACCTTTTCCAGTGCCTCAACACTTTTTTGGGGAACCTGTTACAGTGTTAAGCACCTTCATTCTAAAAAAACATCCTTCCTTATATCTAATATATATAAACGCCCTCTTTTAGGTTAAAACCGTTGCCCTTTGTCCTATCGCAACAGGCCCTGCTTAAAAGTTTGTCCCCAAAAGGAACTATATAGCGTATAAAACCCCAATATATATTATAAAAAGTACATGTAATATAATGGCTTATTTATTTTGGGTTACAATATTGTCAGCGATGACTAAGAAGATACAGTTGTAATTCTGTGGTGGTTTTGTTCATAATAGACCTTCTGCTGCTAAGCTGAAATTTTTACTTCAAATTTTCTGCAGATTTTGAGTGCTTCAGTTCTTTGTTTAAACTATTTGCATCTTCTTAAATGGGGATCACAGGGGCTGGAGTGAAACACCAAAGCTTTTAGGCAGTGTCATGGTTCACTTGGCTTTCAAGGGGTGCTCCTCAGCACTGTGGGTTTATTGCAGCTCCAGCTATTCATGCACTGAAGTCAGGACAAGACTCTGCTGTGGAGGGTCAGAAAAGCTGTTTGCAGTGGTGCAGTTTGCAGTATGCATTACTCTGCCATAGATAAGGGATTTATCTCTCCAGTTGTACTTGTGGTGACTGTAGTTTGAGGCCCATCACACTGGCTGGCCCTTAGGATTGAACTGTCAGTGCAGAGAGATGCTGGCAGGGGCCCTTGCTTTCCACACTTTGTTTCATGTGTGTGGAAGGAAAGGGAAAAAAAAGAGGGAAAAGTGAGCCATCAAAGAAGCAGAATTTCTGCTGCAGCTGTTTGAAACAATGAATGAACCATGATGTGATGTTATGGGTGTTTGTTTTATTTTTCCCCTCATTTCCTCGTCCAGCTTTTATTATTTCTCAGTCTTGGAGGTGGGAAGGACCATTCTCAAGACCTGGTGCCTTGCCCTGAATTCAGACATCCCCCCATTAGCTAGAGTGGTGGGGCAAAACCACAAGAATAGAGATATTTGAGATTAAAAAAATATGTCTGTATATCTAGCTGGAAGTAAGTGGTTGGTTTAAGCAATGACCTTGTGGTACAGTGGACCTCTGGAGGTTGTAGCAGGTGATCTCCCAGTGATGCAAGCCCCATGGTAGATGTTGTCATCTCTGTCAGCTGCTTGCTCTGAATGGTGGAGGCTGCCATGCTTGCCTTGGGTGGCAGAAGGGGAGCTGTGTCAACTTCTCAGCTGCTACAAGTCAAAGCTGAGGAATTAGTTTAAACTTTTGATTTAATTAAGCTGGAGAATGCAGCAAATAGTTTGTGCATGCCAGTAATGGGTGCCAGCAGGATTGTCCTCTCACTCCTGCCAACTGCACGGGTCTGCTCTCCAGAACATCTGAGAACCGGATGCTGACTAAGAGTGGTGGCTGGGTTTGATCCCCTCTGGTGATTTTTGTGTCACCATGTTTAAAAAAACATTCCTTTCACTGGGAGGCTCATCACATGGTCTTTGGAGGGTTCACATTCTTCAGAGTTATTCCTGGTGCCTTTAGATATCAAGAGCTGTGATCTTTAGTTATTACGCCTGATGTGCCTCAGGCCATCCTAATGAAAAGGACTACATTAGTGCAAAGGAACCACTTGAAATAGTATACAATAAACTATCACAGGCTTCTGGGCTGCATGCTTGAGGGCTTGGATTTAGAAGGCAATTTCACAGAGGTCCCTTTCTTAGGGCAAGTGGAGAAGGAGAGCAGCAGGAAGTGGTGACGTTAACACAGCTGAGGATCACAGATTCTCTCATCCCCCAGTATCCCACAAGTGGGGCTATTTGTACCACTTCATTATGCTGTGTTAGGGTTGGAAGAGAACAGGCTTCTTTCATCCTTCCCAATGCCCTGTGTGGTCTTCAATGATTTTACACTGTTGTGAGTGTTCATGAGAAGACAGGAAGATGAGATGCCCTCCTCTCATCTTGGGTGCATTGATGCACATCTCTACCAATGGAACTGTATCGGTTCAGGGAAAACCAGCAATTTCCCTTGGTTTCAGGTCCTTACTGGTAGTATTTCTGGTACATGAACTGCATGGGGAAGCATGTGGCAGCTGTGCATGTTTCCAGATGCAGCTGAGAGCGGTTAGGCCTCCTCGACCGAAGTTAAAGTGCTCAGAGTTGATGCAGATACTTAGCTTTTGCATGCAATAAGCTGTTTGCATCCAACTTGAGTACCCAGGTGGACTGAGGTTGGCATCTGTGAGGAAATGTAGCCTTGAGAGGATGAGTTCTTACACAGATTTGCCCCGTGTCAGTGAGAATAACAGTTACCAGTTAAATGGGCTTTGTCAACACAAGGCCAGAACTTTGGTGTCGCTCTGGAAAGAGCAGGCTGGCTTTGGCATGTTTGGATTTCGACATGATGCATTTCCTGGTGGTAGGTGGTGGGAAAGCCCACGTCTGCTGTGAAAAGAACACTCTTTCCTTGGAAAAGTTTTTACTGAGATAGCGATGATGGACAAGTCTCTCATGATAAACGTGGCTTCACAGATCGTGTTTTCAGCCTCATGGAAAAAATAGAAAAGGTATCTAAGACAGGTTTGGAGGTTTGAAGGTAATGTGTTCTAAAAATAAATACTAAAAATTATTCTTGAGCTTGGGCCAGGTTGTTTCAAGATCAAAATCAAGGCCAAGGCACTTCAGTTTAGGTTTCCAGGTCATTTTTATTGGCTTTGTTAATCCAAGCTGCTTATGAGGTAGGAGAAAATGGTAATATCTACAGTGATCTTCCCACCTTCTTCCTGAAAATGTTTCTAAGGAGTTCTGACTTTCCTGCTGGATATACCTGTCTGCTTTGATACACAGTTTATCCACTGGGAAAAAAATAGGTTTTGGTGCTTTTTGTATAACCAAAAGTCTTGTCACAGTGTTTTGGTGTGTTGATTTATATATAGTGGTAGTATGTGGATGACCTTAAAGGGTTGTAGCAGGACTTCAAAAAGATAGATAGCAAAATAAATAAATAAATTTAAAATTGTTGTTAATGTGAACCCAGATAAGCAGACCAAAAACCTAGCAAATAAACAGCTGGAATAGTTTCTTCTTGGGTTTTCTGACATCTCAAAATCTAGCTCCAGCACTTCTGAAAGCTTGGAATTCCATCCTGCTGGATGGCAGAGCTGCAGTGAGCACATCAGCCGGAGTCAGCTGGGCCCTGGGGAGGATGTGGAAGAGACCACAACCTGGTTATGACCAGGCATGTACAGCCTGATCCAGCACAAGAGGCAGTGAGAGCATTTTGATGGAACCAAGACCAGATTTGGCTCTAAACATTCTCTTGATGGTGTCTTCTGGGGCTAATGACTTCTGATGTTTTCTCTCTGAATTTCCCAGATTTTTGTTGCTGGCTCTCAGGTCCCGAGTCTGTTATGCTTTTCTCCCAGGCTGAAGAGACAGAGAATTTGAGCTGAAAAAGCCACTGGAGCTTTTTGATGTGCTGGCACTGTTCCCTGGTGCCCCTTTTTGGTAAAGGAGCATCAGTCCCCTGCCTGCGACAGCTGGGCTTTTGCTTGCCCCCAGCAGGGAGCCAGCCCCTGGAGGGGTAAATGGGGCTGAGCACTTCAGGAACCACTGGGGATGGGACGAGGTTCTCTTTTTCGAGGAGAACCTGTTCTGATCCCCCTATCACTGGGAATGGTTTCGGGCATGGGGTCCCCCTCTCCTGCCCTTAGCTTACTGTTGTAGAAGGACATAACTCTGATTGTGGGACCAGCTGGAACGAGCAGCCACCACAGGGCTTGTTTTCCCAAGGTAATCTCTTATCGGGAAGGCGGCTCGGCAGATGTAGGTGAAAGGTGATGCCGGCACGCTGCTGGCGCAGGTTGGCTTCCACTCTCCAGGCTGAGTCCTCAGCTTTTTATATCCCTGCTGCATCACGCCGCAGCTGCCACCCTCCTCCCTGCGCTGCGGATCATCAGGCAGGGGATTGTGAACATCGTGCCAGCTGCAGCAGCAGCTCTGGGCACCGCAGTGTTACAGCAGGGTTGCATCAGCCACAAACGTGTCTGACCTGCCTGATAGCCCGACTCCCAAATAACCAGCATCAGGTCAGAGGAGGGCAGGCGGTGTCATTGTCTTGAGAAAACAAAAATGATTAAATTTAGTTTCCTATAATATTTTAATTATTGTTACTGGTTTTTAGCCCTAAATCATGAAGTTCAGTTGTCAGTATGCCACTACCTATGATATTCTTATGATGTGTTACCTATGATGTGTTTCAATGTCTTCTTCTTCCTCCTTTTCTTCGTCTTTAATCTTGGAGCTTCTTTACCAACTCTATCCCACATTCTGGTTATCTACTGTGAGTACCAGCTCTGCACTTGCCATCTAAAGTAAATGGGGAAAGGGGTCTGGAAAGGGCACTGATTTCTGCTGCAGCATCATCTCCAGGAGAATTGAATTCAGCCTAGGAAGCAGATTGGCAAAAAGGGTGTCTTGATGAGCAGTCTTCAGAAAGAAGTTATTTCAGATATTTCAGCCAAATAGCTGTGAGGACTTACGAAATGGGGCTAACAGTATCTTCAGTTAAGGAAAGATAGTGTCACCCACAATGATCTCTCTCCATTCTTTGTGGTAAAAGATGGACATCTGCATGATAACAGATCTTCTGTCCCTGGAGCAGATTATGACCATGAGAGAGAAATCCTGACTCCATTGAAGTTAACAGAGAGGCAGAGGGGACTGTTTGCTCCTGGCAAGAGTAAATCAGATGCTTAAGAAAGGCTGGTCTCCTCCAGCAGCTCTTGGGGAGGAGAGACATAAGCTCAGGCAGCAGCTTCACAATTGGGCCCAGTGACAGGTGGCTGGGGACAGGTGGATCTGCTGTTGGTGTTAAGGACTTGCACAGCCAGAAGGAGACATCCCTGACTTCACCTCTGGGTTTGGTAGACTGTCTGGTGTGCCTTCCTTCTGCAGGGAGGCTGTATGGAGGCTTTGGCTGAGTCTTGGTAGTGGCGCCATGGAATTGGTGGACAGTGCTGCAGGACCAGTTGTACAGGCTCCAGGTTTTCCCTCCCTATCCAGTGAGCTCAAGTTGATGTTTAAACAGCTTCATCTGACCCTAACCTTTTTAAAAATTTTTTTGTTTCTGGAGCAAGTCAAAGAGCACTCACCTTCATTGCTGCCCTCGGAGGAGTGGCAGTGTTTCCATCAGTGGGACTGTGGCAAAGAGCAGAGAGGACAGAAATGCCAAACCATGGGGTGTGTGGATGGAGAACCCTGCACCCTCCAGGGCAGCATCATCCCTGTAAAAGAGAAGAGACCTTTTGGAGTGGAAACATTGATTGATGTGACTCTGAGCAACCTGATGGAGTTGAACATGTCCCTGCTTGTTGGGGGGTTGCACTAGATGACCTTTAAAGGTCCCTTCCAACCCAAACCATTCTGTGAATCTCTGATTCTGTGACTGTAAGTCCTCCTGAGCCTCACAGGCTTTGTATGTAAGTACACTATTTAACTGCATGCCCATATAGCAAGTGGTATGTGGCTAGGAATTTCTTTGATGCCTTTAGATGCTAATGTAGAGATAAAACAATCCCTTCTTTTTTCCTTATTTTTCTCACAGCATGTAAGCTCTTCATTAAGTATTTAGGAGCGTAGACATGATTAAAATAAAAATATTGTTAGCAATGATATGCTAGCTATTGTTAGCAAAATATTGTTAGCCATGATATAGCAAATGAATGAGAAGAGGTGTAATACTTTGTCAGTCTTGGAATAAAAGTTTAGAATTCTCCGGGTTACAAGAAGGTTAGTTGAATTTGTGAGCATATTCAGGCATCAAAATAATGGGGATGCCAGCCTGGGTAGGTTATCCATCCGTGCAGCTGAGCTGGGCCCTGGCTGCTGCCCTGTTTGTGTGAGGTGCAAAGTTGGTGGGAGGCAGTTCCAGGGCTGAGGAGCAAACAGCTGATTCCCTGCAGCTCCCTGTCGCTGCTGGGCTCTGTGCTTGTTTTGCAAACGTGGAGAGGGTTATACAGGAGCCAGACGTGTTTTCAGAGGTCTTGTTTTTTTCCTCTTGAGGTGGCTGCAGTAATAATCACCAAGGTTGGAGGTGAAAGCAGAGTGGTAGGAACAGAGAGTTGGTAGGACTGAATTGTTTTTTTCAGTAGAATTAAAACTGGTGCATGGTCAGGAGTGCTCTGTGAGTACAAGACACTGAGCAAAACATCCCTTCACAAACACGTGGGAGGGGACAGGTAGAGCTGGAGTGCAGTCCCTGGTAGGAATCCTGGCATCAGCAGAAAAAGGATTTATTCTTGGATATCAGCAGAAAAATGAGTCCTGGGCTGTAACTTAATAGTGTAAGTGTATGATGCAATAAATAGAACCTTTCCATGCTTATTTAATTAAACCGGTGCAACATCTATGTTTAGATGAAGCCAAGTCCTACACCGTTACAAAATCTTTTCTAATAATAGTATTTTTTTTCACCTCATGAAGGTCCTGATCACTGAGCTGCATGTTAAAGCTGCCTGTAACAGCAGGGCAGGCATTTATTTACATCTGACAGCTGGAATGAGTCAAGATTATTCCATGGGCTTCGGTTTAATGGCAAACACTTTCTGTTATTATTTACCGCATATTGAACATGTGCCCTTAATAAGTAGGACCTTCCAAAAAAGTAACAGGAAGACAGAGCCTAATCTGCCAAAAAGTTTCTGTGCTGACATTCCCAGAGCTGTTTTGAAATCTTCACCTCAGTTGCCTTTGCGGAGCCCTGTGCCAGCCCCAGAGCACATGGGGCTTCTCCTGGGCTCCACGGGGATGCTTGGACCTCAAGCCAAGTGTGACAGTGCACAGGGAAAGTCATTAGCACTGGGCTTCTGTCCTATTCTTACATGAGGAGGCAGCCACCAAGGATTCAGCTTTTAAAGGAGCCAGATATTAAGCTGGAAATGCGTCAGTCCTGCAAGGGGTGACTTAAGCTCATTAAAAAATGTCTTTTTCCTTCTTGGCCTTCACTTCCTCACTGCTTCTCAGCAATTTTGGGCTGATTTGCTCTGCCCACGATGAACACTTCCAGCAAGAGCAGAGTGTGATTTCCTTTGGGTTGGGGAGTTGAGGTCCAGAGCGACCCAGAGAGGGGCTTAGGAATGTCGCCTTTTGGCCACGCTGGGCCAGCAAGTCAACTTGGTGTTTATGGCATTGGAGCTGTGTTGGTCCAGTGCCACAGGGATCAAACTTCACCAGAACTGGAGCCATTGACTCAGTTTTTGTCCCACCAGTGCCTTCAGAGGACCAAGCCCATCATCCCAACTCTGCCTTTTTGGAGCTGAAGCAGGGACATCATAGATGGCATAAATGGGGACAGTGATGCCATAAATGGGGACAATTGCAAATCCATTTTAATAGAGGGATTTCAGGAGGCTGCAGTGGTGGGGGGTTGATGAAAGCAAACGTCAACTGTGACCAAGATGCCTGGAGTTGGTTGATTTTATCTTTGAAAAGTTAGGGTCTGTTGTCTTCTGCTCTTTGGTTTGTTTTTTCTTTTTTTTTTTTAATAGCATCCAATTAATCTCTCTGTTAGCCACTTTTAAAATTTTAGCACAACTCCTTTGCTCCTGGAGCGATGTAGTCTTGTGAGAATTTCAGCATTTATTTGACTACAAAGCGTGTTGTTAGCCTGCATGGTGACAGCTTAGATCCTGAAGGCTTAAAGAATAGGTCTAAGATAAAGAACTGAAAATGTAATGAGCAGGAGGATTATTTTTGCAGCTGGCATAGTGATTTTTCTTTCCTTTCATTGTAAGCTAGTAACTAATGCCGTAGACTGAAAATCATAAATAAAAGGTTGCAAAAAGTGTTTGCAGGCTTCAGACTGAGCCCTGCTCTGGGAAACCGGGATGGTTCATGGTGACCAAACCAGGTGTGGGGAGCTGTGGGTCATTTTGGCCAAGGCACAAAGTGAGTTCACAGTGAATTTCCCCAATTTTCTGTGAACTGCAGCAGTGCCCAATGAGGGAACCTGGCACTGGGCTGTGTGTTAGTATGCAGTGGAGCAGCTCTGGAGATGGAGCAGCAACTCCATGTCACACCTGTGAGAGCACCTGCAGGTCTTTGGTGCTAGACATGGGATGGTGGGAGAGCCATTGGTGGGAGAGCCGCTGTGTGCCCACATAAGGGACCAGGGAAAAGAAAGAGGCTCATGCTTGAGCCTGCTTGCAGCATGGGAGGTGAAATGGGACCCACCTGGGTGTGAACAGTGGGATGGAAGGGCCCTTCCTTCACCCAGGCGTGGGAACCTGACTTACATTTTGATGCACAGATCTTGAATTTCTTGTGGTAGTTGAAGCCGATGATAGAGACTGTGGATGTAATTGAGAGCAAGCCAACAAACAGAAAAAAAAGCTGCAGAAATCCATTCCGTCATGCACTTGAAGGGTTACAACTTATCTCTGCAAGATTTGCCTGTGGATCAGCATTTCTGTAAAACACTTTGGAATCCAGAATGCACAGCCCTGGGAGAGCAGGAGGCGTGAAGTGCTGTCCTGAAGTGTTGTCCCTTGCATTACTGTGTCCACTTCAGTGGATCTTTTCCCCTCACGTGCATCTTGTGCCATCAGCGTTTGGCAACTGGTCAGACTGGTCTTTTTTGTTTGAGTCTCTTACTGAGTATCCCACACTCTTGGATCAACGAGTGGTCCAGCTGGATGTTCTTCCTACCCAAGGAGGCTGATTGCATCTCAGGAGGAGTGTGGTCGTAGTCTGAGCTGCAAGTGGTTCAAGGCTGAAATGGACATTCTTTGTGGACTTTGTTTCTCTGTGGCTTTTCAGTTTTTCCAGGTGAGACAATCCAGTATCTCTTAGAATCACACTCTTCAGTTCATTGTAAAACATCTTCTGCCAAGAGAGTATGTGTGGAATGCTGTGTTCCATATTAGAGGTGATTTTGATAGCATAAAATAAAATTATTTTTTCTTGGTACTGGCACCCAAGTTGGGAAACATTCATGTCTTGAATACTATAAAAAGGCTAGTTAATATTTATCTTACAGTTTGTTCCTTTGGTCTTTTTATGTAACAATCTGCCATTTATCAGGAGAGTATTTCCCCCCACTTCTCCTTAGGGAGTGTTTTAAAGATTTTTTCTCTTAATGTATCTGTGTCAGCTAGTGCAGATGGAGAATAAGGTTATTAAACTTTGCTTTGAAAATGGTCCAAGGTGACATTAGGTGCTTAAAATGTCAGATCGTGTGACATTTGCTTAGGATTTTGCTTTTTGTCTTCAAAAATGGTTAAAAGAATGGGGTTAATTGTAGGGCATCTCAGCAGTGCTTCAAACTGTAGCATCCCAGCTTGTGATCCTCATGTGGAGTCATTTTGTAAGTCAAAATAGCATAGTCATGACCTGCATTTTGTGTGAGAATTTGAGCTGTAAATACACAGTTTATTTGTCACTTGGGTGTTGGTTCAGGTTGGTGGGCAGACCCACCCTGAGTGTGGGTGAGGAGTCGTGGGTGGATGCGAGGGACACACATTTGTGTGATGATACCTTCAATGGAATAGCTAGACTTACATTTTAAAATGTACACTTTATTGTGAAACTGTTACAAGAGTTCTTGGAAGCATTTTTGTGTTGCACTTCTATGCCTTACCAAACAATGCTTTTCTGTGTGGTGTGCAGGTTGGAATTCCCAATCTACCAGGCAGTCCTTCTGTGCTTGTCTTTTTTCAACCTTCCCCTTTTCGTTGGCGTTCCCAGAAAGGAATTGATTTTTAGGATGAAAAATGGTAGGTTGAGGCAAGATCAGCGGTTCTCGCCTTCATCTTGTTTTCCTAAAATACTCAGGCATTGGATGTGCAGTGTCTTTGCCTGGTCACAGACTGGTGGAGCATCTGCCCTCCCCTCATTAATCACATCCCCGCCATAGCTGCTGTTTCTGATCTGGGAGCAAAAGCCCCAGCTCCAGGGACTGCCTGGGATGTTGGCCAAGCTTGTGAAGCCCTCAAAAGCAGCCAGGTTACTCCGAAAATTAGGTGTTGCTGAGTGAAGAGAAAAAGGAGCAGAGGCCTTTACATTTTTTTCCTATGTGTTTCTTTCGGAAATAATTGGATTTGTTTATTTATATTTTATAAGGATGTAAATATTATAGGTACATGATATAGGAGACTATTAACTGATGTCCTTCCGTAATTCCATAAAGCAAACAAGTTCATGTTTCCTCATTGATACAAAACACAAGTCCCGTTGATGCAGAACTCCCAGATTTTGCCACCCTCACTGCGATGTCAGATTCAGTCTATAGCTCTTCTAAAATTTCATGCCTAAGAACAGGAAGCCAAGGAGGGGTTTTGTAGGTGACTTGATCTGATTAATCAGCTGGATGTTATTGCAGGGGACAGTCTGGGCTTGGTCCTGTCCTCTTTCCACCAGGGCTGGTGCTGAGCCTGCTTTGCCTCACTATACCAGGAGAAATGCATTCCTGCGTGGTAGCTGAGATACCCACCGCAGCAAACTGCTGCCTTTCAGCAAATATACCTGCTGGTATTCAGGTATATTTGCTGAATATATTATATTCACTGGAGGATTTATAAAAAAACAGAAAAGTTGAATTGTTTTCTTTTTTTTTCCCCTTTTCATTCTCTGCTGGGTAACATTGACCTTGATAAGCAGTCTCTGTATCTGGATATGTTCTTCCGCATGGGGATGTAACAAAGCCATTTTGGGATGCTCACCTTGTGTTTAGGAGGGGATTTTGGTGTCTGAGCACACACTGCTCACAGTGCCTGGTGGCAGGAGCAGCAGACAGGAATGCCCCAATTGCACTCTTGCCCATAATAAAGTCACTGCTGGAGCTTACTGCAGTGATCATGAGGTTTAACAGGTCCCTTACTGCATTTAACTCACACGGCTGGGTTGTAATGAACATGCTAGAGTGTAAAAAACCCAGCCCTTGCCTTAAAATAAAACACAGGCACAGAAAGCACCCCTTGTTTTGTAAAATGAGCCATTGCACTTGGGACTCTTTAACATTCAAAATTTAACAGGTGGGACTCCTACTCTCTTCCTCACGTATTTTTCAGCTAATGAGGAACAAGTCTTTTAACTCTTTTTGTGTGTTTATTAATCATTTGGGGTCTCTCTCTGTTGCAGGGCGCACTTTGCTCATTGCTGGTTTCCTGCAGCTGGTGTTGACAGGTTCTTGCTGCCCTCGGAGAGGAGCCGTGGGCTCAGGGTGCTGCTCTCGTGTTGAGGGTGATGCCTTGTTTGCTCAGAGCTGACATGTGCTCAGTGCGTGGTGTTTCTGTGTGTGAGTGATTCAACCCTTGTTGTGTACAAGTAGTGAAGTTATTTCTTGTCAAGGGATGGGGAAGATGAATGTGTTTTTCAAGTGCTGGCCCATGACTTGAAAAATCTGGATGTGCTTCATGGCTTTGCTGCCAACCTACTGCATGACCTCCAGTGAGTTGTTAAGGGCAAGACCTAAACTGCTGGGCAATGCTCATGGACAGTCCGCAAGGAAGACCCTGCAGTCTGAGGGGGAAGCAGCAGTGGAGTGAGCTGGAGTGGAGTCATGTTCTTCCCAGCAAGCAGTGTGCTCAGTCTTAAAAATCTGGCACATTTTGAGGGTGGAGTCCAGAGAACTGGGAAATTGTCTTTTCAGGCCTGTGCTGGGCTCAAGGGTTTGAATTTCATCTGCCTCTCAAATAGGGAAGCAATGAGACAGTGTCTTCTCCTCACATCCTGGGGTGGAAGGTACTGAGGTTCCTCCGTACCACAGAGAAAGATTCTTAAAATGAACACTACTCATCTGCCATTGGTTTATCTGTTACAGTCTGACTAGAAAAGCCTGTTTATGTAAAAACATAAATTATTGAAGATGCTGGTCACTGAACTCTTGCATAGCCTGTGAGTCCTGCTGCCATCCAGCTGGCCTTGAAGGCAGATGATGGGAGTGCTGTGAGTGGTGTGGTATATGCGGGATGGGGGGAGATAGAAAACAAAAAAACCACGTTTTCGCTTGTTGGACAGTGCGGACTGCTGGGCTCGTCTCCCAGGAGAACTGAGCAAAGTACATATTGACACACCCGTGTTGGAGCCTGGAGAAAAGCCCTGCTGGTGCATCAGGCACAGCACAACGAGGGGCTAGGCTGGTGGGACAAGCCTCATTTCTCTGGAGACAGATATTCATCTCTGTTTGTGCGCTCATATTTTACAGATAATTGGTTTATGGAGAAAACAGCTTGAAGATTTCAGGCAGGTGTTCTTGCTGTAGAGAAATAGGTTTTACAGGCATTTTCAATGTCATATAGTTATCAGAGTGGCTGAGATTGGCTGTTTAACTAGTTGGATGGGAGTTATTTTGGGAGATTCAAATCCTTTTCCAAAATGTTTTCATCAGCTCAGGGACTTGAGTCAGACCTTCTTCAGCTTTGGTTGGTTCATTTAACTGGGGGGAAGTTAGGGAATATTTCATTTCCTAACTCTCCCCATCACTGGGAAAACACTAGAAGCAAGGACAAGGCAATTCAGATTTTTTTCTCCATGAATTAGCAGACTTCAAGTGCAACTCCCATCTGTGAGCGTGTCTGTAGACTTCCAGTTGCCGTGTACTGATTTGCTGGGTCTTGTAACAACAAAAACACGTTGCAAAGACACCAGATTTTTCGTGTGTTATGGTGTTGTCCCTCTGAGCCAGCTTAGGCCGGGTTGTGGTAATGTTGCATCTTTCCTGCAGAGAAGGCAGTTTTGATTGTTTTCCCAAGGGAAGAAGAAGTTTTGGTTCAAAGTAGATTTTGTACGTGACGTGACTTAAACATGATCAAAGTCAGTGGAATTTTATTTAAAATAAACATGTGATTCTCCTAATCAACCCTTTAAAGAGAACATCTGGGGAAAAAATGTCAGGTTTTTGTACATTTAATTATTCACTTGATTTTTTCCTTTTAAATATCTGATGACGTTTCCGCTGTTTGAGAGTAGATAGGACTTTATTGACACAATTAGCAAAACAAATGATTATCACACCTTTTCCTTAACCCTGTGCCATTCGATCTATTTGCTTGCAATTTCATTACTCCTTTGCTTGGTTACATTGCACACAATGTTATCACCTTCCTGTGCTGCTGCAGCTAAAACAAAGTGGAAAAACCTCTTTTGGCTCTCAGCTGCTCTCTGCTGTTTTCTTTCTACAGATGAACTAGAAAGCAATGTCAGGCAAAGAGTTATTTGAGTTTCCTTTCAGCACTTGCTGGGCATTATATCCGGGCCTGGCACTTGCCTGTGTTTATGCGACAGCTTTCATATTTTAAAATAACAAATAGAAATCCCAGCAACTCTATTCCCAGCACAGTTAGTAAAATCAGATTAGAAGAACTGAAAAAACAAACAACCCCAACCCCCCAGATTATGATGGGTTTATATACATCTAGTAATAGAATCTTTATGACTAATTCCCTGGGTATTTTGAGCCACTTTGCTGGGATGTGTTTATTTTCTCTGAAGGTAGAGGTGGGAAGTGTGGCTCTGCCTGGTCGGAGGTCACAGTGGGTTGTTGTACTCAAGAGCTGAGTGTTTCTGCTATGTCACTGATGGGTTGGGCCAGACCTTGATGCGGCTTGCTGAACGTGTGATTCTCCCGATGGTGGATAGACATTTTCCACACAGGAAGGCAGATGATGCTGCTGACCTGCTGCTTTACAACCCTTTCTACCCTTCTCTTCCCTGGCAGACAAAATACCTCATTAGAAGGTTTAGAAGGTGTGGAAGAAAAAGAGAGGGGAGGAAAACTCTGTCCTTTCACCTGACAAAAAGAAAGAGAGTTTTGGAAAGATCTGTTGGTTAGGTGAGAACTTTTTTCAGTTGCTGGCTTGTTATCCTCCTCCTCTCACATCACCTAGCACCTATGAGGCATCTGGAGGTGGTGGCTCAATGTTGTGCCTACGCTCACTGTTACATTCATTTAAGTAAACCATGCAAATTAAAAAAAAAAAANAAACCTTGTCCAATGTGGTAAGAGCTCCTGTGTAATGGTCTGTCGCTTTCTTCTCTCTGAAGGTCCCAACCCCATGCGTCCCACTGGTCTGGAATAACGTTTGGAGGAGCCTGGAAGTCTGGTCATTTTCGTAGCTCCCGAAGATTTTTAGGATCATGGGATGCATGGACATATGGACCCACAAAATCCTCTGGAGAATACCTGCTGTGGATAAAAGCATCTGGAAGTTCCTACCATCTTTTTACCTTTTTTTTCCCTGGGTCACCCTGTGTCATTTGTGGCCCTGTCCTGAGGATTATAGTCACTTACTGGAATACCTCCCTATGCATCTTCTTAAAACGGAGTCAGCGCTTTACACAGCTGGAAGTTATTTTCTCTTTTCCCAGAGTTTTTCCAGTGCAGCAGCACTTCTGTCCAGCAGGTATGTAAATGGTTTTCTCATTGACTGCCCAGTTTGCTTTCTTGATCTTCAGTTCAATCACTTTTTTCCTTACTAGCTTCTGCTAAAGGTAAGACCTTCCAAAGTCCCTGGTGCCACACTCTGAAGGTGGCTTTCCTTTGTTGGGACAGACCCAATTTGAGATGTAGGTTCTCATGGATCAGTGGTGTCAGCTTCTGTAGATTTTGATGCCCAACCATAGTCTCATGCATGAGGGAAAGGATGGATCTGATGCTCCTTATTTCTCCACCCGGATTCTTCTGGACTCTTGGGCAGTTTGTAACCCACAGCTGCCACCAGCTGTGTGTGGATCAGCTTATCGGGCTTCATCGTCTCTTTTCTAAAAAGATGACACAAGTGTTAAACACATTTTTTCTCTTCTTAGTTTACAGAATTTCTGCTGAACAATGTAATTTTGAGGATGACTTATCCCGTATAAAAGGAGATGCCTTTATCTCTAAAATTAAAACTATGCCTATTCCCTGTAGATGTGTATAACTCAATAGCACTAGTGATAACAACCAAATTTGCATTTTTACAGTCGTTTACAGTGAATTAGGTGTTTTTGTGAAGGTGACAAGTTTTTTTTCCATTCTTTCTAGCAGAGAATTGAATCATTGTTTTGGTGTCTGTGGGTATCAGTTTGCTCTGAAAATAATTCTTTTTGGCACTTGTGCTGGTTTGGTCAAATGCTCAGGTTTGCTGGTGACTAGATCGCTCCTTCTATGTGGTAGACAAAAAATTAGCTCTTTGTATCTAACTTTTATATCTACTATACAAAGAGGAGATGCTGAAGGAAAAGGGCTGAATGCTTTGCTGTACATTTAATCTGCATTCCCCTCAGCATTTGTGAGGCATTAAAAGTTTCATCTTCTTGCTTTGTAAGCACAACTTTGCATCAAAGGAAGGAAATGCGGGGGGCAGGGTGGATAGAGCATGTTCAGTGGGAAACATCATCATTGCCTCGCTCTTCAATTTTACTGTGACTCGTAGGCCAGATGGAGATGGTAGACAAAGATTGGGGATAAAGATGTTCTTTGCTTTATCAATGAGCAAAGTCAGGCGCGTGCTGTGCTTGTAAGAGAGGCCGGCACTAAACAGCAGGGGTTTGGACTTGGAGGTGAACAGCAGCATCCTGCCAGGCTGGTAGGGATGGTCCATGGTCAAGCTCCGTGGTCATGTGCCAAGGCGGAGCCTTCTCCAGTAGCACTGCCTCGAGGCTCAGCCCTGCAGTGCCAGACCTCTTTGCTTGCTCGCATGGGCTTTGTGCTCTGCTGCCGAGACATCCCCTGGAACAAGCTCTTCATTTGTAGATAGGCGTTTTCCTTCCTTAACCTGAATTAACAGCTTTCCCTTCACTGAAATCCCTGGTGTTTTATTAACTAGCTCCTAACAACTTCTGAAGCACCTAAGAAAGACTGGATAACTTGCAGTTGTTCTTTTTATCTGCAATTAAAGCAAACACCATTGATATTTAAAATCTTTATTTTTGTTTTTCCTTGTAGTCAGCTATTTGATAAAGACATTGCAAACCAGATCTCCACTTGTTCCTGTAAGATGTGAAAAAGTGCTTTGTCAGCAGCTCATTGCGGTTGAATGAGCTTTATCTTTTATAAGTAACTAGGAGAGAATGGGGCATCAGTTGCTCTGCTCTAGTGCTGCCAGGCCCTTTGGTGCTTCTGGAGATGCCTTCTGGAGATTGATCAAAACCTGCTTGTGACCTGGTTAAGCCCCAGGGTGCTTGGCCTCTGCACTGTAGGGTCCGCACTCACACCGAGCAAGGAGAAAAGCCGTGGTTGATGTACCCTGAATTTTGCGTTCTGCATTGCCTCTTGCAGTGTGACTGCTTAGTCACACAGAGTCTGGCAGGCACCTGGCACACCTGGAGTACCTGGGGGTGCCCCAAGAATTAAAGCTTGGCCGGGAACGATGTTTCATTTGCAAATGTACAGCTGTCCTTTACAGGGAGGAAAAATCATCTCAGGTTTTGTTAAGAGCAGGTCTCACCCTGCCTAGATGTGGGGCAGCTTCAGAGGGTAAGTAGTTTAAGGGCTTTCCTGTTGGTCAGTGTGAGCATTCAGGCAGGGGGCTGCCAGCTGCATCCCTAGGTGCTAAATAAAAAATGAATGCCATCAGCATTCAAGATATATGCTGGTAAAGTAGCAAAAATTCACTTTCAGTCAGGTTGCAGATCCTTGGATCCTAAAGTGTCCTTTAGGGGGTTGGTCTGTACATAGATGCATCTTACTAGTAATAAAAAAATACAGAAAGCTGCTATTTTACTGCCTGTGAAGATTATGTATGTGGGTGTGTGTTTGAAAAGTACATAACTGATTATGAAAATCATTGATGGACTAAGTCGGAATTAAGGATGGTTGGATGACAGTGAAAAGCAGCCCTGGCACATTGCAGGGATGTTCTTGTCATGACTAACCCTTCTCACTCTCACCCCAGTGGAATTTTTCAGTGCCCAGCACAGACCAGCACTGAAATTGCAGGTTTGCAGAAGTTTTCAAATCTCTCCCCAGCTAGCAGCAAATTAAGGAATTGGAAGTATTTATTGGTTTAAGGATAAAATATAACCTCAAAGCTATAAAATTTTTTGACAATGAGGTTTTTTTAAGGGAGTCTTACTTTCTTTATGGTTTTGTGAGTTGAATGCGTTGAAGCCTGACAGAGGAAGAGGTTTTAATCTACAGGTGCTGTCTCTTGCTTGATGGTTTCCTGTTTCTAAAATTACTTCCAGGTTTTTTGGAATTGGGGCTGAAACTAGTTTCAGTTTTCAGTTTGTGGGCAACCTCACCACTTCAGCAGGCTGGATTTGCAAGGGTTGGGGGCAGCAAATGCTAGTGCTTTTAAAGATTCTTATTTTGGCTGCCAAAAGTCCATTTACCACTTTTAAAATATTTACGGGTGAATCTTTGGATTCACGTCTGCCTCTGCTCAGGGAAAATGCTGAAGCTGCTGATGCTGAAATTTTGCTTTGATCTTTCTTCCCCTGTCCTGCATGGGGAAGTTGGAGAAGAGGGTGCTGGGGGTGAAGGATGTTGATCCACCTGTGCTCATCCTGCACAGTTTAACTTTTGCTCATCGTGCAGCAGTGAAATCCAACATGAGCAAAGCGAATTAATGGTGGGTCTCAGTCCTTAGTTTATGCTAAAAATGTAAACCCCTTTTGCAGCCTTCCATTTTCTCTCCTTAAGGGCTGTCCCTCTCTTGGGGCACTTATTAATGAATACCATTTGTGCCCAGACTTTGTGCCCTTACTGCAGGGCATGTAATTGGGGATACATTAGGCCATATTTGTGTTTATTTATGTAAGTAAACAAATATTTGTATATTTTAAACTATCTGGAATAATCCTGCTAGCACGTCTTGAATGATCCTCTACTGATTGCTTTAAGACCTTTCTTGGAATTTTGAATTAACCAAAGCATCACAGTCATTATATTAACCAAAGCATCACAGTCATTACTTTCAGAATAAAAATCTTTCTTTATGTTTGATCTTTGCTTTTCCATGAGTGCGAGCATCTGCAGGTGCTGGCTTACCGTGCACAGTAAATACTGAACTATCTGCTGACTTACTGTGCTCTTCAGGTTGCAAAGTAGCCGTGACCTATCACGAGACATATTGTTAATGCCAGCAAGAAAGCAAGAGGTATCTGCTTGGCTTCTGAATCCTCTGCATTGGTTTGAGGGGTTCTGTGCAGAACTGAAGGTGTCGACAGGCTGTTTTCTTGTGTTCCCATCTGCTGAGCAGCATTATGTGGATTAGTATTGAGGAACTCCTAGCGAAATCTGTCTCATGCCACGAAAATGTAAAGCCTCCGAAGCTGGCTGGCATCCCAGGACTGTGAGAGGCCCTTGGAGGGGCTCTTGGTAAAGGTGGCAGGATTTGCACCGTCCGAAAGCCACAAACGGGACATGATCTGAAGGGTTTCTGATTAAGATTTAATCATCTCCAAGCTTGTTTGGTTGATTACATGCGGCAGCAGACAAAAACTGCTGAGTGGGAATGGCTGCCATGGGGCCAGTCTGCCCCCATGGGAGGGCATCTGCCTAATCTTCTTGTCCTGAAGTGTGGAGCCCAGTTCAGAGACACAAAATGCCATTTTGGGCAATATTTTATTCTAATGATGTTTCTTGAACTGGAATCAAACCTCTCACCTGGCCTCCTGTATTTTCCTTGGCACTGTTTTGTGTATCCTGTAGTTTTGCTGGCTCTGCTTTTGCAGGGTACCATCACTGTACTGCCTCCTCTTTACCTTTGCAGTCTCAAAGCCAGGAGATCGGATTAGAAACCTGAGGCTTCAGCAGCAAAAATGGGACCCGAGTGTGTGCAACAAAAAAAAGTACATATATTTATAATGATTATTGTAGACTAGTTGGGGGATGAGGCACAGCTGCATTCCAGCCCTGATGCCTCTGGAAGCTGGATCTCTTACTATCCAGATGAGAGGTATATCTTCAGCCCAGGCTCAGCACCCCAGTTTGCCTCGCTGGGGGCATTCCCTGGGGTGCTGAGTGATGCTGGGAACCCTGCACTGCTCTGGCTTGGCCCTCTCCACAGCTTGGATGTGCCCTTCTGCCACTGGCAGCATCCTTGTGGCACATGGATGCGGAATTGCCATCATCCTCCCCACTGGCACTGTCCCTTGGCTTTCATTAGGCTTTCTGCAAAGAGCAGCTCTTTCTGGTAGCCCCTGTGTAGTTTCATGCAGGGCTCCATTTGCCTCACCATCAGGTGGTTTTCATTTGACCTTCGCCCTGCTTAAAAATTAAGTACCGAGGTACTAGGAAGAGAAGTAATCTCCTAGATAAGCACTTTTTCCCTGCTCTTCTGTAATTCATGGGGGAGCTGGCTTACCCTGCCTGTCGATGACTAAGGAGGAAATTCTTTTTTGGTTAGGATAATGCTGACAGTTCACTGGAATTTTTTTTATCATGGGTTTATCACTTCCTCCCTACGAATTCCTAACTCTTATGTGCAGGGCAGGGAAAAAAATAGTGGTGACCACAAGTTATGGAATTTGCCTTCTGTGGAAAAGATGCTGAACAGCTAAATGATGCTGTCAGGTTTGCATGGAGGATTTGCTTCATATCCAGTTATATAAACAGGCTGGGTAAGAGTCATGAATATTCTAGCAGCTATCATCTTTCAAGTGTGTTTTCTAAATGTTGGAGTTAATTAATACTCATATCTCTTGAATATAGGTGAGCGTAAGCCTGCTCATCTTTCAGGTGGGGAGGAGGTTTGGATTTATCCCCCCTCTCTCAGAGATGGCAGGGTCAAAGTCAAGTAAAGAGTTTTTGGGTCACCTTGTTAATCTCCCTACCTCCCTTTTTTTATAGAGGGCATATGGATGTGTGTCTCTAGAGAAGGCAAATGGAGTTTGGCCAGAGACTCTGCCTTTTGGTTAAACGTGTGTGTTCTTGCAGTGTTTGCTTCCCGGTGGTGCTCGGTGATTGTGCTGTTGATCCTTCTGCAAAGGCTTGACACTGCTGCTGAAAAACTGTGACACTGCAAAGCATTGTTTACTTACGAAAGTGCTATTATATTTTGAATATCTATTATTCATCTCTTGTGCTAAAAGTGACATTATGTCATAAAATTGCTCTTAGATTTCAGAGCTTTGAGGAAAAAGCTGTTTTTTTGTCCCAGACTCTCTGACAGTACTGGAAAGTGCCATACCCTTTGTATCTCTGTAGACCCCTTTTATGAATTGTGAGTGACAGCAGGAAAGTATAAAAGAGTGCAGAGGAGCTGGTTTTGATGTTTAGAAAAGGCTTTGATAAAAGATGCAGCACACAGACTTGATATTATTTCCTATTTTTAACTTCTTAGGAGCATAAAGCGCTCAGATCCAATATTAATGTAAAAAGGGAAAGAGGGGGGCTGTATTTCTTCTTATTTTTCCCCTTTATTTTTCCTTTTTGGGGCCAGGTGAATTAAAATAGGAAAGTGTCTCTCTTCTATGCCCTAGTAAAATTTTCTTCCATAAAGCATCAGTAAAGCCCACTCCATGGTGTTGAATGTGTGGATGATGCTGGAGGAGACCAGCTGCAGTTTTGAAGGCTCCTTGTTGGTAGGTTTGTGCCTTCAACCTCCCAGCCATGACTGGCTCCAGTGGACCCAGCAGCCGTGTTGATATGCGTGGTGATGCCTGTGCTTCCAATAACAGGGAATGAGAGTCAGAGAAATAAAACATGGGAAAGCCAGGGCAGCTCCTCTCCTTTCTCTAAAAGTCAGATCACAGTAGCGGCATCTCTATAATAAGTAGTTTTGCTTGCTCCACAGAGATGCAAGGCTGTGTGCTGGCCGCGTAATTGCAGTTTTACTGATGAAAGTGCTTGTCATTATTTCCAGCTTTCTTGTTGCAGTCTCCTGTTTAGTCTCGTCTGCCAGCATGGCTGGCTTGTGGGGGGCCTCTATACTCCTGCATATTCCCATGCATGTACACATGAGCATGTCCATAAGGCTTCATGGCACTTTCCCATGTGTGTGCATAGGCACATCTGGATAGAAAACACGTGTGAGGGTGAGTGTGGGCTGCGAGTGCACGCGTGGCATTGGCACAGACATTTCCATGATTGGTTCTTCATCCATGCACAGGCCTTCATGCTGGATATCCCGACTCCTAATGAATGGCAGTGTGTAAACCTGTCCTGGAGATCCCCCTGATGACAAAAGTCATTCTCTTTCTTGAAACACCACATTATCTATTTTACTGGAGTTAAATGCCTTGAAACACCCTCTGCAGGGGAGGATGAGTCCTGCTATCCCCTTGGAGAATGCCAGGATGGAGCAACGTTGCTGACTCCCATCTTGCTGCAGTGCTGATGAAGAATTCATCTTGATGTGATGGGCACAGCAACAACTGTCAGTGGGGGTTTTGGGTTCTTCAGCAACATGCAGTCATCCAAGGGGCTGTTCAAAGCAGGTGCTGCTTTGAGGTAGCTGGACTTGAGCAAAGACATCCCAACCCCTCACCTATCTGAGGGGAGTAAGCACCTTCATGCAGGAGCTTGTATGTGAAACCATAAAAACAAAGGGAATTACCAGCCTTGGGTGGTCACTGGAAGTGTGTGTGTTTGGGTGTTGTCTCCTGGCCTCTGCTGTTCCTCTAGAAGCTTGCCAAGCTGGACACTGAGGTCTACAGGGCGAGATGTTCATTTGGGATGTGTTGGCATAGGACTGTGCCTGCTTGATAGCCTTGCATCTTGTGTTCTGCTTTGTGGTGGTGAGTCCCCAGTTACATTCCAAAAGGATGACCTTTGTCACACACGATTAAAGGGGATGAAGCAGAGTCTTATTTTTTTCTTGCCTCACCCATGAAACTGTGTAACACCACATGTAAGCAGGTGACTTGTTGGACTTGGCTAGCTTGTAGCAGTAGCGTGTCAGCTCCTACAGGTGTCTTCAAATTCTGACAGGTTGTTCAATTAGGCAAAAAGTTTGTGTATCCTTAGTTCTTTTGCGAGGTATGGGAGGACTTTTTGTTCCACTGGAGGGGACACTATGGTAAATTGGAAAAACTGTTGCTGAGTCCAGAAGAGATGGGTTAGGGTAGAACTTGTTAAGCTGACGTGACAGACATTGTCTGTGCCCCACCTGTGGAACAGGTGTTTGAGGTGTTCTCACTGTGCCTTGGTGCCTGCTGTTCAGTAGGTTGGGTGCTTCAACTGCATTTCCAGCAGCAGTCCCTGTGCCTAGCTCTGGAGCACAGATGAGGACCCCCCAAAACCTGGGTCTCTGTGTCATTAAGCAGAGCTATACCAAAGTGTCTGATGAAATATGGGCCTTGGTTGGCAAGAGCTACGGTTCCTCTTCTTTTGAAAGAAGCTGGGAAAGGCTTCCCAAAACAACCACCGGAGAAAGTGTCCAGATGAAAGATCTGGTAAATGTCAGTGTCCCCTCTGCAGTGTTTTCAGGCTCTTCTGTAATCAGCTGTCATTTCAGGATCTGGGCATATTGGACCTCAGGGAGTATGGATTGAAACTTAAACAAACAGTGACTCTTCTATAAATATTTAGCTCACACTGTTTAGGCGCTGCTGGGAGTCAGAGACAAAAAAAAAAATGTTTAAAGTTCATGACTGTCTAGAACAGCTATCAGAGGAAGGAACTTGGTCACCAAATTGCCCGGCATGTAGGTTTTGAATAGGTAATCCTCTTTTTTTCCCCCCCTGAGGAACAGGATGTGTTTAAGCATCCTTTGGAGAGACATAAGGTTGCATTTTTCCGGTGCTTACGCGGCTGCACGTGGGACTCAAAGAGGTTTTCTTCAAACGAAGACCTGATACGGAGTAAATGGATGGAGCACCCTGGCTGTACACATCTTTGCAAATTTGGACTGGTCATCTGAAGTTCATACATATGCATGGGAGAGGAGGATGTGTCTCCAAGTGTGTGCTTTTTTCTGGCCACCTTGATACCAGGACAGAGGCTTGCACCCGGGCCAGCTGCTGCTGAAGGAGGTGGGGTCCCTGATGGGGCTTATGCAGACAGGAGGAGATCTTGGGCTGGCACATTGTTCCTGCTCTTGCAAAAGCCTTGATAGTGAGGTAGACCTATCTCTGCCAGCCTTTTTTGTCTCTTAAGTATTGAGATAATACACTTCTTTTCACTTTGCAGAGCTCTTGAAAGAATGGGAAAAAGTGAAATGTGCTGATAAGGAAGGTACTGGTAACCGAGACAGGCAGAGGCATACAGGCTTTGAATAAGAAGGGAACTTCACCATGCACAAGAGTCTGGGATTATTGATTATCTGTCTTGCTCTCTCTGTCTTGGTCTTCTACCACAAAGTAGTTGCAGTTGAACTAGATGACGGCTGTAGGTCCTTTCCAACTATCCTATCCTATCCTATCCTATCCTATCCTATCCTATCCTATCCTATCCTATCCCATCCCATCCTATCCCATCCCATCCCATTCCATCCCACTGATATAACCACAAATACGAAATGTTTGCCATGCCCTGTGAAACATTTTACAACTGTTTGCACCACTGCTGCCCCTGATTACAGCATTCTGGGGCTTTCTGTACCAGCGTGATCAGTGTGCCCTGTCCTTGTGGTCAACTGCTTTGCCTGGAAGATTAATGGCAGAGGAGAAGATGTGAGGGAAGGATATGTAAGAAAACTGTAAATTTCTCATTTGGTAGGTTGCTGAAACTACTTTTGAGGTTTGAGAGAAAATGTCAGTATTTGAGTTGGAGGTAGTGGCAAGCTTGATGGTTTTTCTCTTTCAGTAGTTTCTTTTAGTGCCCTTCCTAATTTAAAAAAAGGTGTTTAAATTATTAATGTTTTACCACTAAAGCAGAGGGATTCCAAAGCCTTTGGCAAATCTCTACTAAAGCATCTATCATAAAAAAGAGCTTCATGATTTTTCCTGACTCCATCTTTGACAGAAGCCCCCCTTCTATGAGAAGCACTGAATCTACAGAGGTGGACAAAGAGCTTGATTTATGTAGAAGGTAATTTTCTCCAGTGGTGTTTGGCCAGAAAACATAAAGATTATAATGATTTTTATTTTTTGGCATAACCTTTGCAAATCTCTGTGCTTCTGCCTGTGGCTGAAGCAACACTATGCCATGGGCGAGTGCCAGCATAGGGTACGTGATGCTCAGGTGCTGCCTATGAGATATGGGTACCTTTATCTGGTCTTTCTGGCTGCAACATCCTGTAGATGAGAGGCAGCTGAAGCTTCAGACACTCTTATCACCCATTAGAGCTCAGGCCTCCCATTAGATTTACCACACATTTTCCTCCCTATTCTATTTAGGTATTTGTCCTGATTTTGTACCAAATCTCCTTCTTGCTACTTGAACTGAAGAATAAAGTATTATAACTCTGGCTTGGGGCAACTGTCCAAGGGATATATTGGGATACACTTGGCCTTTGAAAACAAGGACTTCAGTCTCCAGCTCTGTCAGTCCTTCTGGCTCCTGGAAGTTTTTCTTCCAAATGGTTATTTCAAACCTCAGAGAAGAAGTTTGTGTTTTTTCAGAGCTATGATTAATACCATTTTTACGCTTCGTTGCAAAATGCCACACAATGAATGAGACCAGCAGGGTGGTGGTTTATGGGTAGGAGGAAAAAAAAAACTCAAACAAACACTTTCAAATGCTGTCTTGGAAGAGTTTTACAATCTGCAGGTTTTATAATCTGCTGTGAACTGTGGGGTTGCATTCCTAATAAAAGGAAAGGGGGGAAAAGTCTTAAACCTCATCTATGGAAAGAATGTCAGAAATAGTTGAGAAGCTGAATAATTATAGTCTTTTTTGCAGGTAGTGAAGGATTGCAATGCAGTTGGCTTTGCAATTAAGAAGTCACAGGATGGTTGAAGCTGGAAGGGACCTGTACAGGTGGTAGGTATCTGCAGCCAGTTGCCCAGGACCATGTCCAGATGGCTTTTGCATATCTCCACAGATGGGGACTCCACAATCTTCCTGAGCAAGCTTGGTCACGCTCACGGTAAAATTAGGCATAGTGCATGGTATTTCAGCACTTTGGCCATAGCTTCCTGCTCATTACTGTTTCAGTCTGGAAAGTTTGTGGGGGTGTGGTGTTGGGACAGAGTGGGTTGAGCGCACGGGGAACACGGGTCTGCAGCTGAACCCCGTGCCTCGGGCTCAGCAGTGCTTGGCTGGATTTGGGAGAGCTGGACTTGGCATAAGATGCCAGAAATGGTCCTTCTAGCAGTGTGCAGGGGGTCTTGCTGCCTGACAGCCAGGTCTGGGAGCTCATGGTCCCTCTGATTTGGTTTTGAGGCTGTGCTTATAGCTGAGCACAGCCTCCAAACAGCCTTTCCTGCTGTCTCTTGCCTCCCTTCCCTTGACACTGTGCGCCTCTTCCCAGCTGGTGAGTAATTTTGCCACAGGAATTTGGGACTCATTTATCAGCATAAAATGAGGTTAATTACACCTCTGAAGCATTCAGCATCAGTGGTGCTGCAGCATCAGGTGCTTCCCCAAAAAACTCTGTGTCGGTGGTGGCAAACCCTGGGGAAGAGAGGCCCAGAGGTTCCTTGTGGCTGTGTGCCTAAAGTGTTCCCATCTTGGGGACAAAGAGGATGCTAGTGCATGTGAGAGGTCACCTGACCCCCTATAGAGACATTGGGGTCAGCACAGATTTGCTTCCTTGTGGCTTCATGTGCATCTCTCACACACGGAAAACAGGCAAAGCCTAAGACTACACTCAGCCTCCACTTGGACTCTGTGTTTCCTCTCGTCTTCCATCCATGGAGAACAGTAGCTCTTGTTTGTTTGCCCTGGGTGCATTTTTTTTTTCTCTGAGCCAGGTTCTTTTCATCCTGTTTTTGTTGCTGATAAGTGATGGGAATAGCAGCATTGAGATGATGGCTCCCAGTGAACACTCCCACTGTCCACAGACGTGTCCCATATAGCCCTTGTGCCAGTGACAGGGGTATTTTCTCAATAAAAATAGACCACAGACAATGCCACTTCCTGAGGACTGTGATTTATCATTTAATAACAAGTGGTTACTCATTTCCTTCGGAAAACTTTCTGGAAGTGTTATTTTTCTTTTCCCCCTTGCTTCCTTTTTTTTCTAATTTCCTTCAAAACCCTGCATTACCCATTAGAGCCACTGTGTCTGTTAAATGAAGTGTTCTCTTTTCAAGTGGAAATCATATTTATGATTTAAAGTTAATGAAAATAACAAGTCTTAACCCGTTGGGCATGAGCTTTTCTTTTTAAGTGCCTGCAGCCCTGAAGTCTTAGCTCAGCCAAGGGAAATAGCAATGGAGAGCTGGTTAGGTAAGACTTGAAAAACTGTGATGCTGGTCATAAATGGGGAATGGATGATATGCTTGACCTGACTTTAAAGAAAATTTCAAGTAACTTAGGAACTCGTATTGTCTTGAGTTGCCAGCCCTTAGCTGTGATACCTCCTGGTGTGCCAAGTTCTCCTGAAGAATGGAGAACCTGCAGAACTACTGGGCAGTCTCATACCAAGTCTGGTATTTTAGTGACTTTACCAAAACAGTGCTGAAGGTTGTAGAGTAGTTCTTGAGGAAATCCCGACAGCTCAGTAAACAAACTTGGGAAATGTGCTGAAGATGAAATCATCATAAGTGGGTACTTAAGAAGCTAAAAGAAATCATTCTCTGTTGGATCAAGAAGGCATTTTCAGGGTCAGTAGCAGTTTAGATGGTAGACTGCAGATGATACAGAAGATGAAATGCAACCAGAGACATTGCAGGTACTTGAGGTGATATCTTCTCTTACAGCTGCTCTAATAAGCTGCAAGTTTAAAGATAAGAAAAATAAATTCAGTAAAGACAAGTGCAAAGCAGCACTCTTGGAAAACAGACGCACATACCCAAAATGAGCAGTAACTCTCAAAATGAGCAGGTTTACTACAGAAAGGGATCTGTGAGCTGCAGTGAATCACAGACTGGTTGTAAATTGCAGTCAGATGCTGTTACAAGATAGGCAGATCTTGAATAGCCCAGAGAAAAATGGTAAGGGTAATAATTCCAGCTCTTCAATCTTCATTGTCCTATAAAAAACCCTGTTTGAAACACAGCATCCAGTCTCAGCCCCTCTATTTTAAATATGAAAGCAGGCAGCTTGGCAAGATGAAGCTTCTGTTTGGGAAAATTTACTTACCAGAAATAGCTGGAAGATTTGCATATGTTAAACCTAGGGAAAAAAACCCCAACAGCCCACAGGTGTCAGGCCATGGTTTGATGGGATGCTGTCTTCAGCAGTAGTTTCGGGGCTACGTTTCTCTGCTCTCCTGGTATTGACTGTGCTGCAGCTCATTGTGTGGTCAGTTGTGTAGCCACAACTTGTGTCCACACTGTGAGCTGGGACAAGGAACTTCTCTAAGTATAGATAAAGCTGAAGTGTCTCCAGATTTATTTCAAAGTATGGCCACACAAGTTTTCCTGGACAACAGATGGCCTTCAGGAGGAAGGAGGGCAAGGAAAGGAACTCTTACACATTGGGATTGTGAGCACCTGGTAGAGTTGAGACTTGAAGGGGAACACAGCAGATGTGAACCGTCCAGGAAGGTGGTGTGGAGAGTGCAGCACACAATGTCTCTCCATGTCTGAAGACAGGACTAGACAAAAAGCACATACAGGGAATTGCTTCTCCAGACACGGTCTTGCAGTGCATCGCCTCCGTCATGCCTGGTAGCAGCAGGGTAGGCTGGCATTTCTCAAAGCATTGGTTCCAGCTCCTGGTGGTGGTGGTGGTGAAGGAGAATGAGTGATGCTGGAGCTGACCCAAAAAGCATTAGAAACCTCTTTGTTAGCAGCACAGTAGCCCTTCCCGGGTGATGGGGCAAGTGGTGCTTGTCGCTGGGAACTGCAGCTGAGTCCTGCTTGCTCTTGGCAGGGCTGTGCTGGTGTTGCCTTGGAGAACACCACAATGACAAGCCAAGAGAGGGTTCAGGGCTTTGGTGGCTGTTTGACTTCCCTCCTGGCCCAGCATTTCTGCAGTCCTTGCATCCAGATTTTGGCATGGCTTCTACCCTTGTCAGTCCTGCTGAGGCTGAGTGTCTCAACGTCTCCTGATGTTCTGAATCCAAATTTCTGTCATTACTGCATTGCACTTGGGTTTTTGGCTCTTGGGAGTAGTTTGGTTGACCACAAATTGGTCACTCTGTGCTGTGATGTAAGCTGATGATTTCCTTCACTGCAGATGCTAAACCAAATACCCCTGCAACTGCTGCCTGACGGGGATGTTACCGGGCTGGTGTTGGCAGCCGACGGGGAATATGCTGGAGCTGTGCTAGCTTTGGTGATTCAATCTGATACTTAGGTTTGTGATGAAATGCTAAATGCCTGATCTGTTCTGTCCAACCAGCTCTACCCCTAGGGAAAAAAAGGGGGTTTACTGCAAGAAGAAAGGATATTCTGGTATTGGTTGGTTGATAATGAGAACACAGAGCATCAAAGCTGAAACATTGTGTGCTGGGTTTTGAAATCACTGGAGGATACAGAAGTGCCTTGAAGAGGAAGATCATAGATAGGCAGACCTACAGGATATGCCTGGTTGATTTTTTGTAGGCTGCAGAGCTTTCCCTTGTGGTTTGCAGGATTCCTTTGCCTTGCTGCATCCTTGCACAGCTCAAAGCACAGCACCTATGTCCACGGTCTTGGAGGATATAGATGTGAGCCTTGCTAGGAAGATCTAGGCTTCAGTTCTAGTCTTGTTGATGCTAAAATTCCCCTTTAAAAAAAATGCTTACTGTGCTTGCTCGTGACATGTTTGACATGCTGGCACTGAATCTGACTTGTGTTGATCTCAGTTGCTTAAAAAATAAAAGCAGAATGGTAATTTGTCTTAAAAAGGGTACAGAGAAAGTGAAGAAGAGAACAAGTAGTTTGCTATTCATTGCCTTTTCAAGGCTGACAGGCAAGGGCTTACTCTGGGAAGAAGTCAAATCCCCGGACAGTTCCATATAATATCACCAAATGAAGGAGTGACCATCACATGAAGCTGGATGGCAAGCCGGTGGCAGGGCTGCTGATAGTGGAGCTGCAGAGCTCTTCAGTAGGGTCAGCAAAGATGTAGTGGCATCTCAGGGATGTGTCTTTGGACACACACAGAAAGCCCATATTCTGCAAAACACAGTGGGTGGTGTCCGTGCTGCATTCCTGAAACCCCAGCGTGCCATACAGGTGACTCAACAGCATCAACTCTAAATGAGGAAATGCAGAGTCTAGCAACTGCTGGACTTCAGAGGACAGTTTGGTAAGAAGGAGGACTGCAAAGACATTGGCAAAAAGGATTTTTAAAGTGTTTTTAAGGAAGACAAACTAGTAACAGCTAGCTTCCTTCTTTCTTTTCAAGGAACAGATCTGTTGTGTTAATAACAGCGGTGAATGTAATTACGTGTAAGGATGAAGTCTTGGCTTTGGTGACTTCACAGGACTAGTACTTCATGCAAAAGAGATGTTCTTGGAAGCCAACCTGGAAGTACAGTCATGGCAGGAGGAGTAGGATGCAGAACCAAGTGGGACTTGTCTGATACCCACAGGAGATGCTTAATGTTGTTTTTCCCTTGATGCATTTGTCCCAGGGCGGTTGGTACTGCAGGGCATTCTGAGCAGGTGTTTGTGCCCAGGTGGGTCATCCATCCTCTGGTCAGTTTTCCTGTAAGAGCATCTCTCAGGCAGAATCAGCACCTCGCCTGGATGGTACCTTCAGAAAGCTCTGTGGCATCTTCCTGGGGTGGATGCTGGTGTGTGCAGGGAAAGCTGTGCTTTCCCCTACTCATCTCTCGACATGCTTGCTCAGGGTGCTGAGAGCAGGGAGCCTCAGCAGCCACCGAATGGTGACAGAGCACACACAGCTCTCCACCCCAGCTCTTTTTCCCCATCACTGTCCCCAGTTTTCTATTCACCTCCCTCCAGCTCTGTGGCTGGGGGCTGCTGTGACCACAGTGAAGTCTTGACATCTTCCTCCTCCTCTCTTCTATCCTGCTTTTCCCTCTCTCTCTGGCTGTCGGGTTGCTCTAAGCAACTTTGGCTCTTGTCCCAGGAACAATCTCTCAACACACACAAACCAGGAAGGCTAAAATAACACTTAAAAATTGTTAAATAAATAGCAATGGATCTCTGCTTAAATGGGAAATGCAGCTTAATTTGTTAAAGGCTTTTTGTCCGCCCTTGGACAGGGATTCGGCCAGACTCGTGTGTGTGTGTGTGTGTGTGTGTGTGTGTATGAGAAACATTTCTTGTAGCTTGTAAGCTGCATCTCGTGGCCCCAAGTGGGCAGAGAGGGTTATGTGAGTCTGAGTTACTAAACACTTACAGTAAAAGTGTAGTCAAAAGTGTAGTCATCCTGAACCTCAGCCAAAGAGCTGGAGGTTTTGTAAGGTTTTTTTTTTCTTTTTTTTAACGTTTTCCCTGCAGGATGCTGCTGCGTCACTTGCATTCTTCAGCCCGGCCCAGCAGTAACTCTTTCCAGACTGCCAGCAGCAGTCCAGGAACTTACATCCTGCCCCATTCCCTCTCCAAGAGCTTTGTGCACAGGGCAAGTGCATCCCCTTTCCCTCAGCAAGGGAGTGGCTGCCAGCACTGACAGAGGCGCCCATCTTTCTGAAACCTGAAAAACACTCATTTCTCTCTCACACCTTTTCAAAACCGGAGCAAAAATAGAGTAGCAGTTACTGCCATGTGAGAGAGTGAGAATGGGAGGCTCTGGATAAGCATTTGTGAAATACCCAGGGAAATTGGATGTCGGCAAAGGCTCTGCTGAGTGGGAGTGGGTGTACCAAAATGTATGTGTCAGGATGAGAAATGCATTTCTTGGGAAGGACATGGAGAACTAGCTGCTTCCCAGGACAGAACTCCCTCCTGGGGCTCATCCTGTGGGAGCTCTCTGCATTTTTTTCTTTTTAACACATGGACTATCCCAAATCCACTCTTCTGAGTAGAAACTAATCTGTGTTTTGGGACAGAGTTGTTTCTTATTAACTGTCTGAATGGGGAAAAAATAACCTCCACTCCGTGTAATGGGAATTGCACAAGTCAAAGTTTTACATTCCCTTCTCCAGACTCCAAAGTCATTCCTGGAAGGATGAGTTGTGGGTCAGAGAGGGGTTGTGCCCTCCTGCCACACCTGCTGTGAGGGCTGCCAGGTCTGGCTGTCAGTCTGAATGCATGATGAGAACAGAGTAAAACTGCAGTCATGGCCTGAGCAGGGATACCCAAAATTAACATCAAAAGGAAAGGAGGGAGTTGTCCAAATACAGCCTGTAAACCTTTCTGTGTGACAGTGATACCCAGAGCCAGGTAATCTCCAACATCAGTATTGCTGCAGTGATGGAAGCAGCTGATTCTGTGGGAAGACGAAGGTTTGATGGAAGGTATAATAACCTATCTTAGATGTTTTAATTTTCCCTTTTCATCCCAAACGTAAGGAGCAGAGTTTCCTCCACTTTGAACAGGTCTTTTTATGTTCTCTTTTTATAATTGGGTAGAACAAAATCATGTTTCTTCAGTATATAAAATGAATCTGGCAGCCTGGTTTTGTACTTCAGCCTCCCAAAGAAACAATCAAGCATAAAGCAAGAAGATACACTGCCTACTAAAATGTCCCACTTATTAAGAAACCCACAATAAAATCCTCTGTGAACATCCTGTTTCAACTCTGCAATAAAACTCACTGGTCAATTAATGGTGGATCTCCTGTTCCCATGGAGAAGGGCAGTTGCAAACTTAAGACGTTGCTGTGGGAAAGGGGAAAAAATAAAATTAAAGAGATCCAGTCTTGGTCTTGCAAACAAAGGTTGCCTTGGGTTGCAGTCACATGTTGCAGTTCAGCTGATCTCGCTCATGCCAAAAGGAGAAAGATTTCTAGGACTTGCCTGAGCCCCACTGAACTGGTTTAGGGAATTAATTAGAAAAAAGTTACTTACCTTTTGTGTTTTTTTCCTATCTAGTTTCCTCTTAGATTCGACTGCCCTGACTTGGTTCACCAGGTCAGGGGAGCCAGGGGCAGTTGGGACAGGATACATGGCCATTGTGTGAATATAACTGTGATTTAAAATTACACCACTGACAAGTGTCTTCTGGCTTTTCCCAGCTGGAGAAGAAGTCTCTGGGTACCAAAATCTGGGATACCACTGAGCTTTGTAAGTCATACCTTGTGGCTGAGTTGCATCAGCAATACCGGGGCAGAAGCACGTGAAAGAACATTTTGGGGTTAATTTCAATCCCCCTGCACACCAGATGAACTGATAAGCTGGTGTTGGTAGAAATGTTACCGTGCATGTGTCTGCATTCAGTAAATAGTTTTGGCCAGGTCAAGCTGCTTCCGTGGGGTGCACCCCTCTTTGCCAGGGGGGGATGTTCAGAAGACCCTCATATGGCTGGACATCGTGTGAAATTACACAGAATCTACTGCTTTGGCTTCACAGAGTTGATAGTTAGGTGTGCACTACACGGCTTTTTGGGGCAAAGCCAGCATAACAGGTTTATCTCTCCTCCTGGGTGGTTTACTCAGGCCTGAGGGCTCACTTCTGATCTTTATAAGGTGTATCAGGTCCCTGGGTTTCAGAGGGTCAGAGGGTACTTTCACTCAAGGGTATGATCTCATCAGAGCCAGGTATTGAAAAACTTCCCAGGATTTTGTCACCTTGCCCGTGTGTGTGCTGTGTCTTGCTGTGTCTAGAGAGCTTCTGGGCTGGCAGCCGCCAGGAACTCCACTGCCCAGCTCAATCCAGGCTCTTGCCTCCTTGGTACCATGCCATGTATCTTTATTTATTGTGGGGGANTATTCAGTCCTTTAATGCCACGCCACTCCCTTCATTCAGATGCCTGGAGTCTTTTATCACGTCTCCTCTTACTCATTGCTTAGCCAGGTTGGGCATATTTAGTTCTTTTAATCTTTCCTGCAACTCAGCTGTCTTTAATCATTCTTCTTGATGTCAGAACGTTTGATGCCCACTTCTACAGAAAACAAGCCTGTTTGTTNGTACAGAAAGAATGCTGTGTTTTTTTTTTTTTTTTTTTTTTTTGGCGTGCGTGTGAATTGCTTGGGAAATGTCTCCGGCCACTTGCCTAGGCTCATGCCTGAATTCCTCAAAAGCTCCCTCAAACGTCTCAGTGTGGATGCTGGGGAAAATTTCTGGCTCACCATGTATACCACCGGACTTGGCACCCTTTGGGATTATTTAACATGTTTATTTGTTGGGTGTGGGCAGCAACACCCACCCAGATGTTCCATGGGTTGTGTTTCCAGGGGCAGATTTCTCTGGGTATCTGCAGAAGGGGGCAGGTGCTGATGCTGTTTATGGAGGACAGACCCAGAACGGTTACTGTAATGTGCATTTCCTTCCTGTACCTGCCAGCAACAAGGAGAGAGAGGTTTAATTTGCTTCTATGATCTCAAAAGCAAAGCCTGGTGATAACTGTTTATAGGTGCCTGTGCTGCAGGTCAGGGTAATGCGTCTAGATGCCGACAGGGATAGTGACCCCTTCCTGCTGCAGCTATTGATGCTGCTTTTCCTGAGTAGTTCATCTATTTTGCACCCAAAAATAGTCATTCACAGCTTCTTAAATCAGTTTGAAGGTGAGGATTGCTGCTAGCTGGTAGGAGGCTGAGCACTGCATCCCTTCAGGGCAGGGTCTTCAAACTCACTGTCTGAAGCTGATGTGTGGAGGTGTCCAGTATTCCCCCCCCCACACCTCCTGGATACCTGTTACTTCAGTGGGAGCTGTTTCCTGAAGCCTGACTCAATCATCTTCTTAAAATAGGCAAGCTCAGACGCTGACTGGAAGGGGTTAAGGCACAGATCTCCAGGTTTGCTGGGTCTGGGCCATTGCTATGCAGCTAGGGGTGGCTTCCCTGACACGGACTTGGAATTACAGAGCACTTGGCTGGGAGTTAAAGAAGGCCAGAAGCTGGCTTGTCCCTCCCCCACCTCTCGTTATGAGGGAATGCTTCTCATACTCTCCCAAATTTAGCAGTGCAAATGTGGTTGGGTTAAGTAGGCTGAGTGATGAGGCGATTTTGATGGTAATAAAAGTCCCCTTCCCTGCTCTGCCTCAAACTCACACTGCCAGCAGCCTGTGCAATAGAAAGCTGTTTGATATATGGCTCTGTGATTTATGGCTGTGCCAACAAAGGCTCTGTGGCCTGAGAAGGAGGGGATGGGGACTGGGATGGTGGCAGAAAACAGTCTGCAGGGACCACCACCCAGCAGAGCACTGAGAACATGAACAGCCTGATGTCCACCTGGCTGTCCTGTGTGACCCTTGGGCTGTAATGAGGGGGGCCAGCAATGTCTGGTCACCACGAGGAAAAGCCCGTGTCCTCTTCATGATGACACTGGGATGCTCTGGGTCATGGAGTGAGAGTCTGCTGCCTCTGTCCCTTTTCTTCACAGCTCTGGGCCACACAGACTCCCTGGCACTTCTGTCTGTTTCCTCCCACTACTCCTTAGGAGTGTTTGAGGGATTGCTCTAGAGCTGGCAGTGAACATCGCATGAGGACCTCATCATGCTCATTTTTACACCACGTTGCTGGGTCATTGTGGGTGTCCAGTGTGGGACAGGCTATAGGGCTCCATCATTGATGCCTGAACTCTGGTGGCTACAGAGGAATGTGCTGCTGCTTCAACCACTCCCATGGGGCCATGTCCCTTCACCAACTTATATATTTATACAAATGTATGCATACATGCATATGTTTAAATAGGTAATATATATTGAATAGATATATAACCATTTATATATAAGCTGCAATTTTTATAAGCTGCAATTTATATATCCAGTGCAGCCTTATGTTGAAAAATTAGGGAAATTGAAATTTCTTGGTTGGAGGGAGGGAACAAGATTGAGCTTGCTGACATATCTTTTGTTGTAATGTCATGTAGGTCTCAGTTGACTGCAAAAAGGAGAAGGGAGGAGCGTGTCCAAGGGAGATCAGATCCTACCAGGGTTTCCTGGGAAATGAGGTGAGTGGTGAGAACTTTCAGCGCTCATAAACCTGGAGATAGAAGGCCTTCTGGTCTTCCCTGGGCCTTTTGGGTGAGACCTCTTCTTTTGATCCTCCAGATTTCCTTTTGGTACAGATTTCCCTGTATTTTGCCTCTTCAGGGCTGATGGGAGGATTGTAGACTGCTGTTGTGTCTGGGAGTCTCAGAAGGGCTGGAGACTACCTGGAATATGTTGAGGTTTGTGCATCACACAGACTTTGTTTCTGGCTGTATTTGGGCTTTGCAGCAGGGGACTTTACTCTTCTGGGTTTAGAGAACTGTGCTGCAGTTACTTGCTACTGATCCAGTTGGCGTTCCCCCTCCTCCCCTCCAGCCTCCTTTTACCGTCAGAGGAGGGAAATGGGTTTTTTTATCATTCCCTAAAATACCTGTTTCTCTGCACTGTCAGCACAGCTGGGGCAGCTTGTTTGGATGCAGGGTCTGCAAGGCATGTGTAATGTCTGTTCCCTGTGTAGGAGGACTGGAGTTCAGGGTGCTTGCTTGTGGCTTGGGGTGTCCAAAACCACTGCATGACAGCTTGGCCTCTCCTAAGCTGCCCTTAAGTTTTCTTCAAGGTTTGGACACAGCTTAAATTTGTGAGCCACTTGTCTGAGCCTGCTCTCAGCATTTATACACCCTGACTGGCAGCAGACGTACATTCCTGAAAGATAGGGTATGATTGCTGAGGAGGTTTCAGTCCAACTGGGTCATCTCACTCTGGCTGTTGCAGCCCCAGTGAGAATCAGCAGGACGATTCCACCCTCAGGAGTTTGTTCCAGCCCCAGGAGCTGCTGCGCTAAGACCCAGTGAGGCTGCTTGGGCTGTTCTGTAACCTCCTGGGAACCAGCCCTGGAGCTGCTCTGCTCTTTGGCGTGTTGAGTGATGTGGCTTGTGGCTTTTCAGCCACAGGAAGGTTTGGAACAATGTTTGCCATCTCCCCATGGGAGCCTGACACCTGTACCGGGAGCATCCACATCCTGGTACCTTGGCTGAGGTGCAGCATCCCCCAGGTGTGGTTCTGTGAAGAGCTGGGACCTGCATGCCAGGTCTGTGTTGATTAGAGTGCTCCGTCAGAGCACATCACTGCATCTCACAGCCAGGGGAAATGCCCCCCCCCCCCCAGATTTCTGCCTGACTTTGCTAGGCCAGCTTCTCTGCTTCCCTTCCTAGGTCTTTGAGGCATGGAAACATTGTTTTCTGCTTGTGTTTGCAGAGTGCTCAGCCTGTGCTGGCTGATCCTCACTGCAGTGAGGATAAATATCCACGCTGGTTGAAATTTGGGTGTACAAGGTGTTGTACCTAAGCAGAGGTAACTCTGGAAAATTTTTGCCATGCTTGAACTTCTGCCCTCAGTATGTTCTCTGAGGGCAGTCTGTTCAGAAAGAGGGATTGATGTTGATGGTGCATCGTCAGGATTGTCACTTTTAAGTCAAGGAACAAACATAATTTGCTGTAGTACATCACTCTTGTTTAGTTTTAAGTGGGCAAAGGGAATGTGTGGGTGTGTTATTCTTCATTTATTTTGCGTTTTCTCTGCAATTTACTGTTAGCTTTTCTGTATTACTAATAATTGGAGTGTTTTCACTGCCACCCTGGAGAGAGGAATCTCTCCTTTTTATAGCAAGGGAGACTGTCACAGTGAAAAGATGTGGTCATTGCCCTTTGCCTGAGCCTGACACATGCGTCTCCTGCCTTCCATCTGTCTGCCTTGAGGACCAGAAGATATTGCAGGGACTCACGGTGCCCCTGTATTTGATGCTTGCTTCTGCCACCGGTCTCTTTGAATCTGTGCCTCGATTCTCCATCCAGAGAGCAGGAATAAACTGATCCTCTGGAGTTGCCGTGAGAATTATCGTTAAGGATGAGCAATTTAACAGGAGATCCAAGGGCTGTGTCTAAGAAGGGGGGATGCTTTTTGCAGTATCAGTGATTCCCAGGGAACAGCCTCATTTTTACTTGCCTCCTGGAGGTCTCTCTGGATTTTTCACAATTAAGTTCACTCCATCTAGCTTTCTTTCTCTATCACTCCTTTTTCTGAAGCACTTTTGTGCTGGGCTGACACCGTGGATATCAGCAAGAATATTCAGGGCTCATAGATGCGAAGCCACCAAGCTGGTGGCCTGATGTGAGGCTCTCTGCTTTCTTTGAGTTTGGGATTTCCTTGAGCTGGGATGCCTTGGGATTCTGAGACATGGTAAACAGAAGAGTGTCGTCATCTCAATCTTGACCAAGATAAAATGAGGAGCCTGCCTGAGGTGAGGAGGGTTTTGCAAGCCTCAGTGACACCGGTTAAGTACTTGAAAGGGGGTGTGAATTGGGGGTGGGTGGAGAAGGACGTTTGTTATGTGCTTCCCGGCAGCTAAAAGCAGGTGTTCAGTCAACTGAGAGTTGCCCTAAAGGCAGAGAATAAGGATGCAAATGATCTGTGAAACATAAAAGGAACCATCTGAATGCCCCTTTTCTTGGTTTACCTCCACCCTGGGTAATTTGCATGGCACAAGTCGATCAGCCCTGAGAAAAAGCAGTTCGGTCCAACAGAACAAGATAACTTTTTTCGCCTCTTTGCGAGGTCGTTAGGCTTGACGGAGGCAAAGCCCAGAGGCCAGGAGATACAGAGAGGAAAGGGTGGGCTGTGGCTCTGCTGTCTTGGTGGGGAGCTGGGTCTCCTGGTTGGTCCTTGTGAGGTCCCTGATTCCTCCAGGTTTCACAGTAGTCCACTTAAGTCAGTGCCGATCCCAGTACAGGTGTGTGAATTGCAGCTTAAACCCTCCTTGATGAAAACAGAGTGAGGAACCCTGGGTGAGCAGAGTCTGCTGAGCTGCTGGCCCAACAGGTACCACATGAGACTGGTTAGTTTAAACCCACCTGGAAGGGCTTTTAGGCCGTGCTTTGCCTCATGGTTGATGCAGTAGCAATACATGAATCCAGCTAGTTGCTGCAGCTCAAGGGGTGGCTGCTCAAGTGGTGACAATGCCTTAGCTTGAAACTGGCGTGGATTCAGGACCCTGCATGGCCACCCTGCGGATGCTGAGTGCTGGGTGGAGCAGAGCTGAGCTGTTGCTCTGCCCCTCCTGCCCCGATTCTACTGCAGTCGAGTTCTAGACCCAGCCTGGATTTACACCCAACCAGAGCTTTTAACGAAGTTAATTTTTTTGCTGTGATTTGGACCTGCACATGTGTCTGTTGGGTGTTGCCAGCTCAGCTGTAGCCGCAGATGGCCGGTCTCCCCTGACCTCTCACCTGTGCTCTCCTGTCGTACAGGTGACCTCTTTCATTTCATTGATAGGTTCACGGATTTTCCCGGTGTTAATGAGCTCTTCCCCAGCTGCCATCCCCCCCTTCCCCAAAGCCAAGACGTTGACTCTTTCACTGTGATGGTTAATGGCTTATTTATTTTGTGGACTGCACCTCCCTCTTTCTGATTTCACGTGATATGTGCAGGATGTGGTGATAAAAATCTGTTCGAGCTGTCGCCTTTTTCAGACATTTTTGCGTCTTAAAAGTAACGTCCAGGGGCAGTGAGTGAAAGACGTGTGCTGATGTCTTTTCAAATAATTTGATGGGTGTTAACGTCCTTGAAATGGGTCTTAATGCCTCTACTGACTTTGGGCAGCAGGTTCCTTACCACGCCCAGACAGCTTGGCTCCTGAAACAGACAGGGGTCTGCACAAGCCTGAACTTCTGAACTTCGGGGTAAAACTTTGGTTCAAGGGGGAATATAGGGTAGGCGGTTCGGGGCGGCTGTACCTTCCCAGTACCTCAGCAATGGGGAAAGGAAGAGGGCAACATGCCGCCGGGAGTTAGGAGAAAATTGAGGCTCTGCCCTCCGAAACCTCGAGAGAGAGAAAACTCCGCGGGCGTGTGCCCCGGTGGACTCTCTCCCTTTATTCAAATAAAGTTGAAGGACTCTTCTCCTTTTTGAAAGTATATCTCTGGCGTTGGTGGATTTTCCTGACAGAGTGTGTACACGGGTGCCTGGATAGGAAGGTGGGGAGAGAGCAGCAGTCTGGGAAGCCCCGTGCTCTCTGCAGGCTCCATCCTTGCCCGTGTGGGCACCCAGGTGTTTGAATAAAGGTTTTAAAGCATTACATCCTGACAACCATTGGTATAAATCGGGGGAAGAAATACCTGTGACATTGTTCAGTCTGGTCTCTCTTCAGCTCCTTGCAGACTTCTCTTCAAGATCCAGCTGCTTCTCATCAGCAGCTCCCAGGGTCGTCTGGGCCAGTCGGCAACTTGCTACGTTCAATGGTGACACGTCTGTGTCTAGAGAGAGCACAGCATCAGTACAGATCTGTACAATCTCCTTTGCAAACTGCGTGGTGTGTATGGCCATGTGGTCCCTACCAGTCTTACCCATTCTGTCATTTTGTGCGATTCTCTGTGTTCATGGAGGGCATCCACTTGCAGACTGCATATATTTAGTTGAACCAGGTGTGTTCTGGTCTTTTTTATTTTTGGGTTTTGCATCAGTGGTTTGTTTGGTTCTGCTGTTTCCTCCTAAAATAACGGTGTCTATGGATGGTTTACTCACATGCATGAAAAAGCTTCTCTCAGAGGTGGTTTGTATTGTCAGTATTTTTATCTTGAGTGTCTGATCTGCAGCACGTCCTGCAGAGGTGGCTCCATTGGGAATATGTTGTCCTTACATGGATGTTTTTCCTTAATAAATTTGGCCTTTTTGAAGAAAACTCTGTTTGTTTTCTGAATTATGAAGTTGTGTATTGAAAACCAATATGGAGTAAAGGGGGCTGAGGTCAAGAAGGGTTAGTTATTAAAACTGCGGTGTATTCTGCTAACATCGCAGTGCCCCAGGGGTAATGCTTCCTAGCTATAACCCTGAGTCATAACTGCTTGCCCCAGTGCAAGTTGCAACCAAAGCAGTATCACCTTAATCACCAGAGAAGCTGGCATGGAAGCTGGAGCCTAGAGGCTTGAGGGGTCCACACTGATGGGGCTGGTGGGTGCATGATGCCAATATACCCTCATGGAAAGGGGGATTAGAAATTGGGCAGGAAAACACAGGGTCCAAACCGCCAAACGGCTGCATGTGTTGGATATGCTTTTCTTCCTTCTGTTCGGGTCTGTTTGCCTGAATTTGTCAACTGGATTCCCCAAAAAAGAGGACCTGGGAGCAATGAAGGGAGCTCATCTATGGAGTAGCGTGTTGCCCTTATTGCTCCAAGCAGGCAGACTGGAAGCTGCTGACTTGGAATGAGGTGGGTGGTGGTTTTCCATCCTGTCTTTCCTTGTGGTCATGACAGGGAGAGCTGATGTTCCTTCTAACTGAGTATGTGTAGTGACACGCCAGGAATACATATGTCCTTGCTGGATTGCATTCTTTTGTGGGAAGGCATCAGCTATACTTTGTGACGTGGATTAACTCATTAGACCTTACTGTACAGATAGTGCTTTACAAATTATCTTTTCCTGGGAAGATTTCCTAACTGGGCATATTCTCAAAGAGCATGAATTGGGTGGTTCTGATTATTTTATGTTATTTCCAATGCCTTGGTGTTTTGGATGAACATCTGAGGCTGCAGCCCTTTCCATGGGCTCTGCTGTGATGGTGCCACTGGTGCAGGCAGGGCTGCTGGGCAGTTGAGCAGAACCAGGTGGGAAGTGGCAGAATGGGCATTCCTTGTGTTTGATTGCTGGGAAGTCCCATACCATGTATGTTATCCATGGAGAGATGTCTCGATGATGGAGGAAAATGGATTGTCTTGCTGAACTGAATTTTCATATTTCTTTAACAGATGTGCAAAAAACCACAAACTCAAAAATCTCGATGCTTCTTGGGATTAATTTTTGTGTGTTTTCTGAGAGCAAAAATGAAGGCTTTGAAAACAGTTTCATTTTCCAAAATGGGGAAGGCCTCGAGCCTGAGTGTGAAACACCCTGGTCCTGATATTGCAACATACTTCTCAAGTGACCTTGGACAGGTCAGACAGCTGGACTAGAAATGCCCAAAAGTGTGACTTGGCATCCAAAATGCTGACCCATTTGGACATGTTGTACCAGCATGACTGTGTCAGTTTGAGGTGCTATGTGGTGGATTTCATGGCTCCTGAATGGCTGTGGTTCGAAGTCAGGTGAGGTTGGGTGTGAAATCCAAAAAAAAAATGGCTTTCCAATGTAAACACCACTTAGATTCTGTGGGAAGAGTGAGAACAAATAATGCTTTGGACCAGGTCGTTCCTCTATGAATCATGGAAAGTTTCCAAACATTTGGCTTATGTTAGATGCCCAACTTCCAGACAGCTGAGACTAGGGAGAGAGTAGTCTTACCTTCTGGTTTCTTGATGTCTCTGTTGCTTGTATGTAAAATGAGTTTAGTATTAAGTCCTTGTTTCCTTGAAACAGAGAATAAATATAAAATTTGGAGCTGTGTCCTGGCTACAGCAGCAAATGAATGCTTGTGTTTGGGATAACAGGCTGATCTTGGCCATGGGTAGCATCTTTAAAACTGCCAGAATGCTGGGAGTTAATGAATGTGCTTGTATTTCTCTTGATGAGCTGGTGTGTTAAGTCTCTAAAATCAATATTACTGCTGCACACCACCGCAAACCTTTTTATTTGAGATGTTCCTTTCATGAAGTTAAAATAGCACCCATGTTGGACTGAATTCCAAATCTCCAGGAGAGTTCAGGACAATTTTGCTTGAAGTTTCTGTTGTGGTTGCTTGCAGGAGAAAAAAAACCAGGGTAAAGTAACCAAGGTCAGCACCTCACTTCAAGCTGCCAGTAGACTTCCTCCAGGGAGAGAGGGATTGAGTTACCCTGTGCCTGCAATTCATCCCTCGTGCCCATAACCAAATAATCCAGTAAAACGGCGCCGAAAAGGATAGGAAAGTTAGGAAAACTTTTTGCTGTAAGTTGAGCTGGGTGAATGATGCTCAGAGCTGTGTTGGAGTCTTGGACACAGATTTCTCTTCAGAAGGTGCTGGGGGTGGGGATTTTACCCAAGTAAAGTGCATTAAAGTCCTGATGTCCACTAAGTGTGGAGCAGAACATGCATCTTCAAAAGCACCATGCTTGCCCGCATCTCGGTAGTAGGTCTTAATTTGGGGTGCTGTGATTGTGATTACATTTTGCACTTACTATTGATCAATATATATAGCGCCCTTATTTGAATTTAATTAGTTCTTGTTTAATATTATAGTAGGCTTTATTACAGATTAGTACTACCTTGCATGCATTAGTTTCTTCCATTCTAGAGGATCTGTGAAGTCTTCCCAGAGTTGATTCTTAACCTTAGGATGCTCGTGTGCCCCCTTCAATGCCCTTGAACACATTATCCAGTTGTGGTAAAAACTGTCTGGCCCATTTTCATTTTATTTTCTGTCTCCTTTTGCACTGTAACTTGACTGTTACGAAGTCATTGATCTAATGACAGTATTATTTGGTTCCAATTTGTATGCATTTGACATTGACATTTCAGCTTTCTCTGGGTTAAGTCTCAAGGATGGCATCCTGGTATTCCCTGCCAGCATTGCATTTTGTCTTGTTAATGTTGGGCTAACCATCAAGAAATATATTTTCAAAAATTATTTCTGAGGTTATGCTATTTTTTTGCCATATAAGGGCTGTGTGACTTTAAGAAAGTTGCATTTCAGCAGCAGGCTGGACTAGACAGCACACTGGTGCACTCTGTGATGCCAAGGAAATAATTTGCTGCAGTGCCCTACCACATGCAATCCTTGTTTTTCTTGGGATATATCCCATGTGCCTTCTGGCTGATTTTTCTTGTTCTTCCATCTGATGTGATTGTCGTATGTTGTGGTATGTAGGGCTCCAAGCCAAGAATACCCAATATTTTTGAAATGTGTTCATTACTGTTCAAAATAGGCCTTTTTTCCATTATGAGATTTTGCCACTTCTCTAATATGCTAATTTTATCCCTTCTTTGGCATCCATACTCCTTGGTGTTATTTTGGTGTGTACTGTATATATATCTTATGTATTGCCCTTTGTGAGTATGTGTTACTGTATGTGATTTATATAAAGCTTATCTTGTCTGTGCTGTCACAAGGAAATAATTCTGACGTTTTGTGGTGGGATCTTGGCTTGGATATATTGGGTCCAATCAGACCAGTCCATTGCCAGGTCTCTCTGTGATCTGTTTTGTTTCCCCTTATCCCCAAACAAGGCCATTGCTCCACCAGGCAAGAGAAGACACAAATTATCGTGCACCATTTCAGGTGACTGCAGGTGAGGGATGTGGGGGCTTTGGAGCTGCTGGGTGGAAGTCTCCAGATCCCTGAGTTACGCACGCTCGTGAGCTGCATGTGTGCAAATGAGCATGGGTCCACAAATGTGGGCAATGTGTATGTGAAGAAGATGGCTTTAAAAAATGGGGATAAGCCTGCCCTGAGATAGAGGGGGAGACATGTTGGACCGTGACTAGAGTGTCATGAGCATGGATGAAGGCTGGAGACAGCAGCCAGGGCAGACGTGGAGTGTGTGGGTGGGTGGAGAAGATCGATGTGAGAAACTGCACTGGATGGCAGACTTGAAAGAAAAATTCTGATTTGGATATGAAGATCATTAAGTGGGCAAATCGATTCCCCCATGGTATCTTGAACAGCTTAACTTTGCTATTTTGCTTTCCTAGTGTGCCTGCTTGGGTCACATGCGTGGACCCAAAAACTGGGTAGAAGGACTGTGACAGTGCCAGCGTGTTTGGGGGCAGGAAAGGAGCCAGAGTTAACTGTGGGATCCACTCATGGAGGAAGAGTGAAACTTTGTGTCCAACTCTGACTTGAAGGAACCAGTGGAGCAAAATGCCCGCTTAATGTTCCCATCTTTTGGTCCTGCTTAGAAGAGGGTGATCTCTATTGCTTGGACATTCATGGTCTTTATTATGATGGCATCTCTTTAAGGCCCCCACATTGTTATGATGGTGTCTACCAAGGGGATGGAGACTTGGCCCATTGTGACTTTGTCACTTTTACATATTTGCCCAGCTGAATTGCGATGGGCTTTGTTTTAGGCAAGTAAAGGTTTCCAAGAAACTCTGGAGTTCCTGGACTCATGACCTGAAAACAGGAGGCATAAAATATGTGAGGTGAAAAGTGAGAAGGACGGGTTGTTCCTTTGAGACAGTTGGGTGTTTATTAGGGAGGAGGATGTGAGGCTGAAATTGCAGATAAAGGCACTGTGTAACTTGGCTGCCAGTTTCAGGGTTGTCAGCTGAGGGAGGTATTAGGCCAGAGCAGGATATTTCCACCTCTAGCAAGGGTCTTGGTGTGTCTGGCATGACAGGGAAGACTGTAAATTGGATTTCTACTCAGCATTGCACTGGGTTTCTGGACTGAAGAGGCAGCTCTTGGTCTAAGGAGCAAGAGAGGTGTGCCTGATCAGCGCTGGTGGGGCTGCTGCTGGTGGTGGGATCAGAAATACTGATCCTTTCCTGCAAATGAGGACACCTTACAATGTAATGGAGGCCACAAAGGTGTTAAACTGTTGAACCTATTTTGTCACTAAATGTCACCATCGGTCGGTGAGAGCTCTGAAGACGGAAAACTTTCATAGTGTGAATTTAATGAAGGAGGGGAGACACTCAACACGATGATCTTAATATTCATTCACTTGAGCCGTAGGAAGTTTAGGACGTCTCAGTTTAGGATGGGTGAGTGTATGGACACAAGCAAGCCTCCTGAAATTGGTTTTGTTTATATCAGCCAAAGGAGGATTTTCCAAGATTGGTCCTTATGTTCTCCAAGCAAAGCAGGCTGAATGTTGTTGTATCTGACTCTACAGGAAAGCTGATGCAGTAGCAGCAGCTCTCAAAATTGTGTATTATTCCCTTCACAGCCAAAGCTAGAACAAGAAAAATATGTTGTGTCAACCTGGCCTTTGAAATACAAATGAGTGAGCTCAAGCTCACTTGTAAATGTCACGGTGTGCTTTGTGCTCTCGCTCCCTAATGCGGTTGCTTTGCTTTCCCAGGTAACACATTTTCAGGCTCTTGCTTCAAGTGATGCTTTGACAACAGGGAGAGGAGAAGAGAGTTGCTGTGCTTTGTGTTAAATCCTTCAGGGCCGTTTTTCTACTGAGAAGCTGCACTGACCCTGAGCCAACTTGAAACCATCAGCACAGGCACTGTGCTCTCATGAAAGCCCAGCTGCAGTCTCATGTTCTTCTGTTGTCAGACTTGGGGGAATGGTGTACGAAAGGGCACTGTGCAACTCTTTGGCTTGGCAGCCTTGGCTTTTTTTATGTGCTATAAGTCTTTCTTAGGGCGTTTTTGTGTCCCTCTGTCAGGTAGTCTGTGCTTACTTGCTGAAACATTCATCTTGTTTTAAGGGTTGGTTGTCCTGTACTGGACCACCAGCAAACAGCTGTGCCTGGCCAGCTTGCCAAGCCTGCTGCAAGTTTGAGGAAGCAGAGGGGCAGGCACAGATCTCTTCTCTCTGGTGAGCAGTGAGAGGACCTGAGAGAATGGCATGAAGCTGAGTCGTGGTGGTAGGGGTGTAGGTTGGTTCGACAGTTTATGGTTTTGTATTTCTCTGGCAAAGCATGACTTGGGCAATCGCCTTTAGGGCCATCTCTACTGCCTTTTTGCAGGATGCACTTCCGGGGTTTGCACTAACTCGTGCAGCTTCTTTGTGAACTTCTTCCCCTCAAAACTGAATCACAAGGCACGTAGAGAGCCAAGACTGGAACAGGATATGTTGCTTCTGTAGAGAAGCCCATTGCGGAAACTAATTGTGCTATTTCGGGTTATACCATGATGGGCTGGCTGGGTTTGATGATGTTTCTGTCCTGTCTGGGATTAACCTGACGGGTACAGTAAGACAAAAAATAACATTAGAAGCAAATGAACCCCTCAGAATTGCATTTTGGATGCCAGAGGATGCTCATCCTCAAAACCTAATTGTTTTAAACCAATTTGCTGATTAGTTCAAGCCAACTTTCAGACTCCTGGCTGAGTAATAGGCATTTCTGTGGAGTTAATCAGAAAGAACTGCAGTTTCTTTTACCATGAGCAAAAATAAATGTCAGACTGAGGACAATGTGTAACAGCAATGACTGGATTTGTTGACTTAGCCAGAAATATGCAGCCAGTAAAAAATAAAATCATGTGGAAATACCTCACAGGCCTCTGAATCAGTGCTGACAATCCCTCTGGAGCTTTACTTGCAGTTAGTGAATAAAGTTGTTGAGAGGAGTTGCAGGAGTGCAGCAGTGCAGGAGATTCTCTCTGGGTTCAGGTGGGTCAGGGAAATGCTTCTCCTCCTCATCTCTCTCTCTTCCTGTCTGCAGGGGCTCAGCATCCCAGGCTGGACTTAACCCCTGCCTTTGTGCTTCTGTTTCAGGAGAGAAAGAAAGAAGCCTGTGGTAAAAAGTAGAGTCCTGGGACAAACTTTTGGCTGTTAAGTTTTGCTAGATCAGAGCTGTTTTCTGAGCATGATAGAGCCAAGAGAGGGTTCATCCATCCCAGTTTGGATGCTGCAGAGCTGCAGTTCAAATGTCCACAGCCAGTGCTGTGTGGTGGGTAAATGAAGTGACACAGCTGTCACAGAGGTGCTTGGGTGCCTTGGTGAAGAGCTTCTCAGGATCTCCCATCCAGCCCTTCCCTATTGTGGTGAGTTGACACTGGCTGGATACCAAAAGCCACTCTGTCACTTGTAAATGGTAAAATGGTTTTTACCATTTTAGTTAAAAACATAAACAACCTGGTGTTGTGTAACAGGCTGCCAGGGCTTGTTGCACATTCCCTGTGATGCTCAGCAATGGAGGATACACATAGGAGCTGGTGCTCCAGCTCTGTGCCTGGGTTCTTCCTCATGCATGACTGTGATTTAAAAATATGTGGTGGGAGACTTTGCAGACTGAAAAGGACTTCATCTTCTCTGGATGAGCTCAGCTTTTTTTACAACACTCCACTTCTACCAGTTGATGTCTTTCCAAGAGTCTGAAATCAGGATAGTGACCCATAGCCAGAGCATCTGCCAGAGCTCCCTGGATGAAGTGCTGAGCTTGCTGCCCTCTGGGCAGGAGCCTGCCAGGAGGTCTGCCCATAAACTTCTGGTATTTAGTGTGGTAAAACAGGGGTTTATAAAAAGTTTTAGCGGTGGCAGGGGTGTGCCAGTGTGCTTGGATGCATTCAAAGACACTTGTTGAAAAAAGGAAGATTACCACAAAAAAGCCTATCACACCTCTGATGCTTTCAAGTACAAGTCCTGTTGAGCATCTGTCCTGTTTTCTCTTGTCAACTAAAAGCTGATTAAAGGGGTAGGAATACAAATTTCAACTATTTTTATGGCATGTGTCACTTTGATACTTTTGCAGTGGGATGTGCAGAAGACTACTTGGTGATGGGTGCAGGGACTTTGGGGCATGCATGTGGGTCCCAGGCATTGCTGCCTGTCAGGGCACTGAAGTGCTGAGCATCAAAGTGTCAACCCCTTGGGGCGATCAGCAGCAGAGGCTGGGAGTTTGGGGAAGCTCTGCAGCTGAAACATGTACTTCATCTGGCTGAACCCTTTCCTTTGGAAACTGGGAATAGGTCCAGATTTCCCACGTGCTGTACCTTTCCCCTCTGTGGAAGCTCTCCCCTCTCCTCCTCCTAGATTGCTTTCCATTTCCCAGTGTGCAGCTGACACATCTGGGTAGGAGCATCATGGGCTTCTGTGCAACACATCAGCCTTGTACTGTCATGCTGACTTCCTTGAGTGATATCCCGAGGAACAGGGATAGCAGTGATGATAGATACCGGCTCTCACCCAGCAATACTCCTCTCAGTGCAAACCTTCTTCATGGGGTATGTTTCCCACGCTGCATGGAGACAGCCAGAAAGTCCTTTGAAGCCTGAGCATCACCTTGTAAGGGTGGAACCTCTTTTGGATATGAATCAGGAGGCAGCATCCCTAATTTGGATTGACAGAGCAGTGTTGGAGCCACAGCTCAAATCTGTCAGAGCCTTTTCTGGCAAATCACTTCAAAAAGGGTGTTTCAGTGTTGTTTAATGAACAGAAGAGAAAGCCCAGCATGGGGCACAGACAGGTTGCAAGGCAGGAGTTAACAGCTGCAGGTGCCTCCAGGAGCAACCAGAGCTTCGCAGTACCATAGCCAGTACCAGGGCCAAGAGCAACTTTACTGTCTGTTCACTTTACTTTCCCACCTGAGTGTTTTGTGCACTTTTCAAAGCATTGTGTGCATATTCTGATTCTCTTCTCCTGGACTAAGCAAGTGTCCTCCTTTGCCTTAGTTGGTTTCTTCACACAGAGGTAGGAAGTGGCAAAATATTTGTTCAGAGATAAAATAAATGTGTTTATCTGGTCAGGAAACCTGGGTATGGGCAATACCTGAGTATAGTTTTTGTTTGTTTGAAGCAGCTTGGAATTTTTAGGAAAATCAGAGGAATTTTCCCTCAGGATGAGCTACTTAACAAGTATCTTGCCAGGCTGATAAATGCCAGGCAAATCCAAAACAGAACCCAGCACTGTTCTCTCCAGATGCCAAGTTTGTGTTTGCTTTGGGGTTTTAATTATAGGCAGTTCCCCCAAAACGAGTGTTTTATTTATTATTGTCTTCCCCTCTTCCTCCTCCTCCAAGTTCACTTCTCCCTTCTGCTGCTTGTTTGCTGTGTGCTGGGCTGTGCTGGGCTTTGCTGGGCTGTCACCATTCCTGCAGCCATGGGGACGGCACCGCTCTTGCCTCCAGCCCTCCTCAGCCCTTGCTCCGGCACTGATCCACCCACAGCTCACTGTGCTGATGCAAAGTAAGCTTGTGTCTGTACTGGGTGAGCTTTTTGCTGGTCAGTGAACTGCATCAACGTCTGGAGGGGT
>VYZQ01048739.1:0-14405 GCA_013400655.1 Mystacornis crossleyi | reverse complement strand
AATAACAACAACGAAAACCTAAGCAAATCAAAGACAACAATAAAATTCCCAATATAAAACAATTAAACAAAAAGGAATTACAAAGTTGTCAAGGAGAAAATCTTGTCTTCAGACTGGGAAAAATACTTTTTCATTCTCCCCTCTTGGAAACAACCCAGCTGCACCAGGCGTTGATGAAATCTGAATGCTGGCATCGGTTCGTGGCACAGAATAGGGGACTTGGGGCAGGAGATGTTGCTGGACCATGGCTGATAAAGGGTCGTGAAAAGGAACAGATCTCTGGGTACCAGAGGAATCACTATTGGAAAAATCTCGGAGAGGATGGGATTCCAGGGAACTGAAGCCCTCTGGGTTTGGTCTGCTGTTTACCAGCTTGTCCAAACAAGGGGAGAATTGAATTTCTCTTCTGAATTTCCAAGGAACTAAAACCAAAATTAAAACTCTTTCCAGCAATTTTACTGAGGGTGTTGCACAAATTTGTTGATGAAATTAGCCAGGATAACGAACAATTCCTCCTCCCAATTTGCTTTTGGCAACCACGTGATCCTGGAATTTGGTGCATCAACAGCAGAAGCAAGCACAGCTGAGAAAAGTGGATTTTTCTAACCCTCAAAGTAAATAAGTGTTCCCAATATCCAATCTAAATCTTCCCTGATGCAACCTGAGGCCATTTCCTCTCATCCTGTTGCTTGGGAAAAAAGAGGAAAAAAGACAGGGAAAAAAGAGACTGATCCTCAGCTTGTTGGCATCATAATAATTTCTTCAAATCTTTTTTTTTATGGGACTGAGATGTTCCTCAAGGCTGGACAGTGGTCATTTGGACATGAATCAATGAGAAGAAAAAAAGGAATTCAGTTCATTTGGACCTCACCTTTATTGGTGGGACTAAGAATATATCAGGACTCGGGGAAAAAATAGGAAGAAAAGAGAAATATTAAGAAGTACAGGACTGAAGAGAACTCACTCTTTTCCTGGACAGATAAAAAATTACACATCTCTGCCTTCCCAGAATCACAGATTCAAAGGGAAAAATATAAAAGTGACGTGCACAAAGTCACTATTTCCTAGGACATCCCTCCCAGCACCCTGAGAAATTCAGATTCCCCTACTCAGTATCCTACAAGATACAACAGAGATCCTGTGCAGCCACCAAGAGCAGAAAAACAGCAAAATATTCTTTTAAATTCCTAAAACGTGGTATTGGAATTTTCTTCCAGAAATTTTAAGGTGTTTTGCTTGATCCCAGGGTTGTGAGCTTGGAGCCTTACGTGTTATTTGATCCAAAACCAGATCGTTGTAAATCCATGGGCTGAAGGAGGATGGTCACAGGTACAACCTGACCATGAGAGGTTGGCAGGAGATGGTTCTGTCGAACTCTGAAATCCTCTGATTTGAATCCAGATATTTTGATGGCAACAGCTGAAAAACAGGGTGTGATTTCACGGGGAGGCTTCACACAGAATTAAATGGAGATTATGCAGAGGTTTTCTTGGTTCTCCCTTTCCACCCTTTCTATAGGAGGTGACTGCTGCCAGACAGGGATTTTGTTAAAAGTCCTAATTCCTCTCCCAGAGATTTGGGGTGCTGACACAAACCAAGGTCACACCCAGTGCTGCCTCTCAGCTCCAGAAATCAGGGAATGGAATCCAGAGACGTTTGGGTTGAAAGGAACCTTAAAGATCATCTCATTCCACCCCCTGCCATGGGCAGGGCCACCTTCCACTACGCCAGCCTGCTCCAAGCCCCGTTCAACCTGGACTTCAACACTTCCAGGGATGGGGACTCCACTACTTCTCTGGAAAACCTGTGCCAGGGCCTCACAGGGAGGAATTCTTCCAAATATCCCATCCAAACCTTCTCTCTTTCATCTTAAAGCCATTCCTGCTTGTCTTGTCACTCCAAAGTCCCTCTCCAGCTTCCTGTATTTCGGGAGCCCCTTTAGGCACTGGAAGGGGCTCTGGGGCCTCCCTGGAGCCTTCCCTTCTCCAGGTGAGCACCCGCAGCTCTCCCAGCCTGGAGCAGACAGCCCCCAGGAGGGTTTAGCTCCATTTGCTAAACCCATTAATCAACTGATTACAGCCCAAATTAATTTTTATGCGTTTTTCATCTCACCCATGGAAGCACAAAGCAGATGTTTCAGTGAGAAAGGAGGCAATTCTGATTATTATCCTAAAATGTGAAGGGGAGGTGTGAGGAGATGGCAGCGTTTCACTGGGTGGCTTTTGAGCTGAAAATCTCTTCCCTTTAAACCCAAATTTTGCAAAATTTAAGTTATATATGGGGGAGGAAAGTAGAAGTTAAACACGGTAATGATATTGTTTCTGACTTGTCATTCTTTATCAGGCAATTAAGTGCAATGTGACATTTTCCTGACAAAGTGGCTCTGTACAGCTGTGTCTTCCTCCAGACAAAACATAAAGCAAATTAGATGTCTGCATCCATAAATCTCCATGGCTGCAGCTGTAGCAAGGGTGGGAAGAGGGGGAGGAGGGAATGATGATACATGGAATTCTTTCCTGGAGATCAGTATCACCTCCACCTTCATTTTCCCTTCGCTTTGTTTTCTTTTGATTGTTATCCTTGATGTAAAAATTTGGAGCATTGAGTTGTCCCCTAATAGTCCTTTTTTTGGTTTAGGATTTCAGCCCATGGGAGTTTCTAGGAATCTCGCAGTTCCCCGGATTTGTGAGCAGCCACTGTTCCTTGATGTGAAACTGATGGGCAAACTGAGACCCTCAGGAACGAAACAATTTGTTTAATTTGGAATTGTGGCACCACAACCCACGGAAAGACACCTCAAGTACCTCCTTCATCCCCAAGGCGAGATGAGCTAAATCTTAACCCCTCTCTCACCACAACCCAGGCTTGTGCATCCAAGCCCAGTCCATTAATCCCAAATCCATCCTCCCCATCTGCTCCAGAGGGGAGGGTTGGCCACTTCCCATTCACCAGCCACGCTCTGGCCCTGGCAAGCCCAGACTTTCCACTAAGTCGGGTTTTGCCTGGTACAGGTGCTCTCCAGCCGGAATTGTTTGCAAACCTTGAAGCTGGAAGTGAGGAGATTCCAGGCCTCCCCTGGGTCTGTTTTCCCGGAGCAAAACTGATGAGCCATTTCCCTGTATAGCTGGCAAAGCCTGTGCTTGCTGTGTTCACATAAATCACAATAAATCTCATTCAGGCAACGAGCCACGTGCAAAGAGGAATCACCGCCAGATGCTCCTGCAGACGAGGACACTGAAGAAACCCTTGGCTAATGCAGCCACCAGCTCCCACAATCCCAGATTCTGTGCTGGTAAACTCGGGATAATGGAGCCCAGGAGATGTGGGTGACAATTTATGGGGATTTGTAGCCACAACTGCAGGGCAGAGAACGCTTAGAGCTGGAAGGTTTTGGGAGTGAATAAAAGTGTTGCTCACTTACATCACAGGATTCTGAATTTTATTTTATCAAGGGTCCAAAATGGACTATTTTTCCTAGAGTTTACCTGCAAAAGGACTTAAAAACACCTGAAAATTAGGATTAGTAGAGGGTTGTAGAAATGATGAGTTTGAGGGAAGCAAGCCCAGATTCACCAGAGCAGCCTGAAGTCTCTCCCTGGAGCTGGAATGGGGATGGAAGACTTGGGGGAGAATTTAATCTTCGCTGTGATCCTTTTACTTTAAAATAACCCAAAATCATATCTTGTGTCAGGTCCTTTACATCTGTCATTTATCCCAAGAGATGCTGAGCTCGTGGGATTCAGTGACAGGATGGGAAGGGAAGAATAAATAAATACAGGGGGAAAAAAGAGAAAAAAGGAGCTTAGTCCAAAGTTGCAATAAACATTTTCCAGAAAGCATCCCAGCGATTTTTGATTTTCCAGAGAAAAATAAAGATTCAGACATAATAATCCCAAAACTTCAGGGTTTATATCAATTTTTAGCCATTGCTGAGTCTATTTCACCTCTTAGTCACATCTCTGCATGGCAATTTAATTCCACTGCTTTCAGCAATTTACTTTTCCTCAGTTTAAAGCAGTGTCAGGGAAGGAGAAACATGCTCTGAATTAATCTTGGGAATACACTGATGGCAGGTTGAGAGAGAGAGGAGGGTGGTCCCAGAGGGTAAAAGACTCAATTTCTCCAGATGTAGCTCTAAATAATTAATATCTTGTTCCGGGTCCTTGCTAATCCAGCACTGCTGCAGGACTTGTGCTTTTTATTGCTGTTATATGTGGCACAAATGCTCTGCGTGAGTAAGCCCAGCTCACCAAGGGCCTGATCTAAGCCCAGCTCATCTCTTGGCTATCATTGCATCCTCATTACCAGTCAAAGAAAGGCACCCTCTCGTTTTCTGTCAGCTTTGGGAGAAAAAATAGAAAATGACACTGTTTAGCTGTTTGGTTTTGAAAAAATCTGTCATTTCCAGCACAGAAAAACTATGTAAAATACAGGTGCTGCTTTCTAGTGACAATCCAAATTAATAGGACACAGAAAATTCATGGGGTTTGGGCATGGGACATGGAAATCAAGGATTTACTCAAGCTAAAGACAATAATGTGAAGGAATGACAACGGTCGGAGTGAGTGCCAGAGGCCAGGTGTGCTGAAAACAGGAATTAACAGCAATTGGATTTCTCAGCGTGGATGTTGCCTTGCCCCCACTTGATTTTGTCAAATATGTGCCAAAATAGGATGTTTAAAAATCTTGGAAAATCCTGAGTCGGAAGGGACCCACGAGGATCATCGAGTCCAACTCCTGGTCCTGCACAGGGCACCCCAAGGATCCCACCATGAGCCCTTTGTGCTGACAGCTGAGTCAGCAAATTGCTCAGTTTAATTTAATTTAATTTAACCTAATTTATTTTATTTTATATGTTTATTTTATTGATTTCTTATTTCTTTCTGCCTCGTGGATATAAATGGACGCATCAAGCACAGCATCAAACACCACGCTGACCATGGCTGCTCCAAGAAATCCAGGCCACTCGGGCCGGGTGTCCAGCAGTGATCCCAATGCTCTTCCCGTTCTGTAACTTCAATCCTTTCTGTGTTTGAACCAAGTTTAGTCAGAATGGATTCTTCCCCCAGCTCCAACTCCTGGGAATGTGGCATTCCTTATAATTCTCACAGCAGCCTCTGACAACCGAAGTGGGAAATGTGGGGTTTGGATCTTCCCGATCGGAATGTCATTGCAGAGAACACTGCAGTTACAAATTATGTGGATTTTATAATAATAAATGACTTTTTTTTGTTTGGTAGGACGAAGATAAGTGAAAACAATGCAAATCCAGAAGAGCTACAAGGAGGAGAAGAACTTTCTGCTCAGTTCAAGTAGCTCAAGAAATGATTTTTGGGTTTGTCCTGTGCAGGGCCAGGAGTTGGACTCGATGATCCTTGTGGTTCTCTTCCAACTCATGATATTCCATGATTCTCTGACTCTATTTAGAGCTCTTAGTGATACCCTAGGAGGCTTCCCAACACCCAAATGCCATTCCAGAGGGGTTTAGGTCCCCCTGTCCACCCCTGAGCCCTGTACAGATGTTTCAGGTACTCTCAGGTACCCTTCAGACACCTTCACCTGAGGGAGAATCCAGCATCCAGATGCTACAAGTCCTATTCCTCCAGCAGAGACTGACACAGCTACGAAACAAAAGATAAGACACTCTTATCTCCGTGTTTTCCATCCCCTCACAAACCAGAGAGATCTCGATGCCTTCCCATGATCCCTCCTTTGCCTCCTTCCCTGAAATCCATGAGGGCTTTAGGAAGAATACAGAATTTCTCCACAGGAGCTCAGAGTTCTTTAATCTCTTCTGAACATTTTAATCTTTAATTTTACATAGATAGCAACTGATCTCTTCGAGGATTCACTTTTTCACCGATTTATTAAAGTAGAGGAAAAGTTGAAATTTGAGCTATTTCTGATTTGTAGATGAGAAGAGGAGTGGACGATTCTCAGGTGGTGACAAAAGGCAGCTTTGAGATGTCACCTCTACCCCACAGACCAAGTCACAGCAGAGAACTGTGGAGTGGAACCATGGCCTGGACACCCAGGGTTTCCCTGCTCCCTGATGCCAAACCGAGTCCTGTTACCCCACTGGCCATTTATGTTCCCCCACCCCGAGAACTCTTTGGTTTTCCCATGACTCTTCAGTCTTGTGGGCCCAGGCTCGCAGCCATGCGGTCAGGAAATAAACATCTCTGAAACATCTACACTGAAAATATCGTCCCCTTATTCTTTCCACGGGCCCTGGCTGTCTTCTGGGAAGGTTTCTGGAACCCCACAGTGACAGTGAACCTATTCCTTCATTCCTCAGTTTCCCTCTTTTGGATCATATCCATGTATTTCAAGGGCCCGGAGTGACACGACAAGGGGGATTGGCTCAAATTGAAAGAGAGTAAGTTTAGATGGGATATTAAGAGGAAATTCTTCCCTGTGAGGGTGGTGGGGCCTTGCACAGGTCGCCCAGAGGAGCTGTGGCTGTTCCATCCCTGGAAATGTTTAAGGCCAGGTTGGATGGAGCTTGGAGAAACCTGGGATAGTGGAAGGTGTCCCTGCNGTGTCCCTGCCTGTGCCGGGGGGTTGGAACTGGATGATCTTTAAGGTCTTTTCCCACACAAACCATTTTATGATTCTATGATTTGCAACATTTCTGGATTCATTTTCTAGAGAAGTCTTTTCCAGGGATAACAGGTGATGGCTGATGATGATGTGACGAGTGACAGAAAGGATCCACAGGATGGGAATTTCTTTCAGCTAAGCCCATCCAAAGGAAGATCATGGCGCTATAGTGGAAATTTTGCCTCACAAACAGGAAGTCCAGAGAATTCCATCTCACTTCTCATTTCTGGAGTTCCATCAGCAGCAACCATCAGTTGACAAAGCACAGCTGGATTCTGCCCATTACCCTCCAATCTTATGTTGTGCCCACTCCAAATTTCATCTGTTAAAGCTGCTAAAAAACATCTGTTAAACCTGCTAATCAAGCACAAGCTTAAAAATCTTCCAGAAGGATTTCTACAAAATGGTTTTAAATTAAAAGAGGGTAAATTTAGATTAGATACGAGGAAGAAATTTTTCCCTGGGAGGGTGGTGAGGCCCTGGTACAGGCTGCCCAGAGAAGCTGTGGATGCCCCATCCCTGGAAGTGTCCAAGGCCAGACTGGATGGGGCTTGGAGTAACCTGGAACAGTGGAAGATATCCCTGTCCTGGGCAGGGAATTCGACGATCCTTAAGGTCCCTTCCAACCCAAACCATTCCACGACTCCACTATATTCCAGGTCTGTAAATCTGTGTCTTCTCAGGGATGACCAACAGTGCCCGAACCGAGGATTTCACCCCAAAAATAACTACACCTCAGCTCACCTGAGTGAAGACTTTCTCTCCTCGTTGCCTCCAGCCAGTTTGTCCACACTCTTGTAAACATTCCCAGTACACTTCCAAAGTGCAAAGCACCAGAGCTCTTCCATAGGTCAATATTCCACAAACCAATTTTGCTTGCTCTTCAATCATTTTTGTTTCAGATGCATCTTTGTCCAGTTTGACATCAGAATCAATGTAGATACAAAAGTGATAAATCATCTGCTTTGTTGGAAATGGCAACTTCGGCGCAGGGAACGGCCCAGCCGAGGAATGCTTGGGAAAAACAGAGGTACAAGAGGAAATATTTGCAGTCACGGGGGCAGAACTAGCATTACTTTATACTTGACAAGCTCTTTTCACATGTTAATGATATCAGAGAGTGCCTTTTACGCGGCACCTTCCGTGCTGCCTTTCCATCATTTATTTGAAGGGATAAAAAGAAATAAAAAGGAAAAGAAGATGACTTTCATGTGACCCTGCAGTGATAAATTGGAATGCATAGAGCTTGAGGAAGAGAAAACAAACAAGCAAACAAACCGGTCTTGAACTTATACAAAAATGTGGTTTATTTTCTATGGATTTTATGGAAAAATTTTTAAAAAAAAAAGTAATTTTTTTTAAATTTCTGTTGAAAACAAGACAAGCTGGGGTTTATTGGATGACTTAATTATAAACAACAGGAGGAAAAAATAAAAACCAAAAATAAAAATCAAGAAAATCAAAGATAGACATTGAGTGTTTTAAAATATATAAATATTGAATTCAAGGCCACGTTTTCCTCAGTAACACATTTCCAAAAGCACCCAGAGGGAAATCCCAAACTCCACAATTATTTCTGGAACGTGATGCAAACATTTATCATATTTTAAGGGCAATGAGCACACTCTGAGGGCTCTGCTCAGCTGCTCACAAAAGGTGTTTTGTGGCATTTGGGATGCTCTGGAATATTAAACACATCCACGCGGGACCAGAAACTTGGAGTTACTCACACCCTTCTAGAGCCAGAGATGTGTTTGGAAATATCAGAATATCTGGAAGGTCTTGGGTGTAAATAGAAGGGAAGGGAGATAAATAACAATCAGGGGTAATGGAGATAGTGGGATTTAAAGCCCCATCCAAACAAACGCACATATGTTGTGGGATAAGATACTCGGAACACCGCCATCCCTCTCCCCCAGTGGGTCAGAGCCCCAATCCCTGTAGGAAAGTGCCCACCAGGAGTGGGTGAGGTGGACACATCACTGTGGAGTGAATGCTGGGCTTGACTCTTCCCCACACTTTGGGATTTTGTGGTGTCCGAGGGTATCCATAAGACATAGACCTCACCTGTGTCCTTCTGGATCCATGGCTAGAAGCCATCCGGGATTCCCCAGAGCACCTCCAAAGATTCCAAATTGATTTGTGAGGGCATAAAGTCCATATATTTATTCTTATCCACCCCTCTCTAGCCTGGAAGCTTTGTTTGACTGGACTTTGACTGGAAGACTTTCCTTCAGACAGCTAAACCTGGGTGAGCTGAATCCTAATTATCCTGGCCTTGTTCCCGCATTAATTTTGAACTCTCCATCATTATGTAATAATAACCTTTTCAGAGTGCTTTTGGCTATGGGAAATATCCTCCAGCCTGACTGTTACAGTTTCATTTTGGGAACAGCTCCCTTCACATTCAATCAGCTGCTGCATTTTTTTTTTTATGTGAAAATATTCATGGCTTCAGCACTTGTATGAAAAAGAATTGGAGGCATCTAAGTACAGGAGATTTTAGTTTTTCAGAGCTGGTGGCATTAAATATAATCAGGAAAGTTTGTCCAGCCACAATCTGTGTGAAGTGAGAACATTTCACTGTTATCAAACAGGTTGTTAAATGACCTTTAAGTTCTTCTTTTTTCCCTTTTCCCCAGCAAAGCACTTTTAACTTTGCATAGGTTCCTGAAACAAAATCTGTCCAATAATTACATTTTCCAGCTCCTGTGCACTTGTCCCCAGATGACTCCAAAGTAAAGCCTCCTAACTGCAGGGAGCTTGGGTGGTTCCAGCCACTTAGACTTGGAGAAAAGATTACTCAGGAAGTGAGGAATGACCTGAGGGCATTGGCTCTGCACAGAGCAGGGCACACAAGATGATTTTCTGCACAGTAAATTATTGTCCTTTCCTCTTTGGCTCCAGCTCTTGCTGTTCCCAGAACCCAAACCTTTTCCCTCATTTTCCATGACAGTAACTTCCAAATCTATGTGGGGTTGCTCCAGCTGAGTAACTCAGTGAACTCTCACAGTCCCTTTTCCAAGATAAAGCTGCCTCTGCAAGACATAAAATAAGTCCTAAAGGTCCTAAAGCTGGTGTGAGGAACAAGTTCCCAGCATTTCTCAGCTCCATCCCTCACGGCACCCGGGGTTACCGGCTTCCAACAGCATCATGACGTCCATGGAATAAACTGAAATTTAAAGTTTATTCCCTGCATTCATCGTGGCTTCTGCTCTCGTTGCCATTTTCTCTTGATCCACTCATCCCAAGCGGGTTTGGGAGGAGGGAAATGACACTACAGGGAATCATGAGGCCAAGGAATGTTTCAGTATCCAAGAGGAGCTGCATCTCCTGTTTCTTCAAGACATGAGACATTAACCCTTCATCAGCATCAGCACAAAGGCTTCAGGAAGGTCAGGGGGCTGAACACAGAGAATAATCAGCTCAGAGGGAACGTCCTGAGCTGGTTATCCCTCAGGAGAACGACAAAACCATCATCCCAAATGGGAAATCCAGTGATTTGTAGACTAATAGGGTATAAATGCTACAGCACTCATTATGGGATGCAGAAAGAAGAGAACTGGGGACTTTATAAACTTATTTTGAGGTGGTTTTAATGGCAGTGTGAGAATTCATGTTGAGAAAAGGGGGTTGGGTCTCTTCTCCCAGGCAACAACAGGACAAGGGGAAATGGCCTCAAGTTCTGCCAGGGGAGGTTTAGGTTGGATATTAGGAAAATATTCTTCCTCCACAGGGTGGTTGGGCACTGGAACAGCTCCACAGGGAACGGTCGCAACCCCAAGGCCGCCAGAGCTTAAGAAGTGTTTGGACAACGCTCTCAGGCTCAGGGTGGGATTTTTGGGGTGTCCTGTGCGGGGTGAGGAATTGGACTCAGTGATCCTTGTGGGTCCCTCCCAATATGGGAAATTTTATGATTCTTTGAAGCATCAGGGTTCAAAAGTTCGGGTGGCAGCAACGGGGAAGACGTGAGGCTTGGAGGGCCAGCTCCTGCACGGTCCGCCCAAGCCTAATCACTGGAGAAACCCATGGAGTGTGTGTGATTTATTCCTGGAGTAACTTTAGTCCTGGTCAGCTCAGAGGAGGAACAGGATCAGTCCATCGGAGTGTTTCATGTTTCTGGGACTGCTGTGAATTTAAATGGATGTTATTTCCATGGATGGCGTGGGTTTGTGTTTCCTGTCTCTACTAATCTGTGTGATTGGCCACGGATATGCAGATATATGGATATATAAATACAAAATAAAACATAATGCAGACTCCCAGCTGGAAAATGTGCTTGGTTTTCCTGCTGGCTGCACCTGGGGACATGGAATTACAGCAGCCTCTCATATATTGGGTTATTGGATTTAACAACCTCTAACAGATCATAACAGGCACTAGGGACAGTGAAAGTGCTTGTACCAGGCTGGAGAGAAAAAGCAAAATAAAACAAAACAACAACAACAACAAAATCAGTTCTGGTACAAGCAGAAAATGCTTGTTCAATAATCAAGAAATCCCTCGTGACCTGCTCTTGTTTCTTCTTGTAGATTTGGGTCCCTCGGCTCCAGCTGGGAGACAGTTTCATGATCTTCCTGTTCTTATTATTTCTTAAATTTGTTCCTCACTTTTTTTTTCCCCCTAATTTATTTTCAATATTTTTCTTCTTTTTTTTTTTTCCCTTTCATTTCCCCTACACCAACACTGCCTGCCTGGCACAAGGTGGGATTTTTGGGATTGTCCTGAGTAGGGTGAGGAATTGGAGTCCATGATCCTTGTGGGTCCCTTCCAACTCAGGATATTCAATGCTTCTATGTTACATTGATGCTCTGCCTTCTTTACCTTGGGATTCTGCAGGGGCTTCCTAGGGAAAAAAAAAAAAATTATGCTGCAAGGGGTTTGGAAGTTGTTTTAAAGCCGGATTAAAGAAATTTCCTCTTAGCTTACAATTTTCTAAACTGCCCAAGGTCTCTTCCCATAAAAGAGGTTCCCTTAATGGCTTTTTTCTGCTCACTGGAGTGCCAAGCTTGTCTTCCAGGTGGGGTCTTATCAGTACAAAAGCAGGAATGTCTCCTGATTTCTTCTGGAAACACCTCCCCAAACTCTCTCCAGGCCTGTGCTCAGATCTCATTTCCTCTGACTGTTCCAGTGACCGAGCCCTGATATCAGAGACCGAGTTATTTTTATTATTTTCCCAAATGCCCCAGTTCCCTCCCAGCTCTGTTCCCTTCCTGCTCCTGTTGATGGCTGTATTTCACAAAGTGGTACAACCCTTCTGCTGTGATGTTTTCATCCTCTCCAAACTGACATTTCCCAGCTTCAGCACAGAAGCCTGGCTCTGTTACCAGCAGGTTGTTGAATCCCTCTGTTCCTTATCTCACGAAATGAGGAGCCTAATGAGGCTGGAGCTGTTCTCTCACTAAACTGTCAGGTATTCAGAGCAAAACCCATTTTTCCCTCAGGTAAATATTCTCTGCCTTGATTGAATTGATGCCTTTGGATGGTGTTTTCATCCTAATTTAGCTACACCAGAGGAGACATTAGACAACATTCCTGTTTCAGTACGGGATTCCAAGGGGTTTTCAGGGAAAACAGATGAGGAGCTCTGTCAATTTAACTCCCATGTGAAAGGAATGGACACCATGCTAAAGTCCAAAGAAAAGCCACACTCAAAAAGGGTGGAAAATTCAACCAGAATCTACAAGGGTAGGTTTAGATTGGAGATTAGGAATAAATTCTTCCCTGAGAGGGCACAGGTTGCCCAGACAAGCTGTGGCTGCCCCATCCCTGGAAGTGCTCAAGGCCAGGTTGGACAGGGCTTGGAGCAACCTGGGACAGTGGAAGGTGTCCCTGGCAGGTTTAGTTGGAATGAGATGACCTTTAAGGGTCTTTCCCAACTCAAACCATTCCACAATTCCATGAGCTTTGGGCCAAATTCAAAGTGGGGATCATGGGCAGCACAAAGACTAAGCCCTGACGTGTTCTGTTGTATCCTGAAAATCTCTTTGCACTGCTTTCCTTGTGCTATTCCCCACATCCCAGGACACATTCACACCATGTTTCCTACAGCACTGGAGCAGTTCCCACCTCGGTGCTGCCCATCCCACCCTTCCCTCTGCTCTCAGGGACGCTCTGACAGTGCAGCCACTGCTTGAAGCTGTTTTAGCCAGACAGAGCTGGTTTGTAAAGCACAGACCCCCTCTCCTGGCTACTAAGCCGAGTCAAAAAATCCTGGGTATCCATAATTATGAGGTTGTTTCCAAACAAGCAGCCATGCATGAGGTGATCAGGGCGAAGCAGCTCCCAAGAACACAGGAGAATTCAGGTGAGGTGCTGGCACAGAAGAAATTTCCTAATGCAGCAAGGAAATCATCCAGTCACAAAGGCAGTTTATACTTTCAATTTTTCACATTTATGTGTTTTTATTTTTTTATTACTGCCTTGAAGAGAAAAAGAACGAGGAAGAGGGAAAACAGTAATGATGGCATTCCGTAAAAGGGTAATGGATCACAACAGGCTGATCCATCCAGGGTGACAAAAGACAGGATGACAGCAACGTGGAGACAAGGAAATCTGTGCTGAGCATTTTTGATCATAATAGGAAGATGTCACCCTGTTAATGAGACATCTAAAGTGAAACTAAGACTCAGAATTAAACTCTACATTCAGAGAAAAGCAAACAAAACTCTGATTTCAGGTACAGACCTGGGAAGTTTCATTATTTGAAGTGGATCACAGAATCATGGAATGGTTTGGTTTGGAAGGGACCTTCAAGATCCTTGAATTCCACTCCCCTGCCGTGGGCAAGGACACCTTCCACTGCACCAGGTTGCTCAGAGCCTCCTCCTTCTGGCCTTAATATGCAAATTTATATACTGAATATCTGAAAACAAATTAAATACCGCTGATGATCGTTGTGGATCCCTTCCAACTCAGGGTGTTCTGTGATTCCATGATACTCATTCATGTGTTCTTCCCACTTCCAGTGACCTCTGTGTGAAGAGATCCTAAACCAGGGGCCTTATCTTTGAAGGATAAACATCTAAATTATTTCCTTCCATGGACTTGCCCCATTGCTTTGCGAACTCTGGAGCCAAGACCTCTACAGCCTCATAAGGCTTTGGGAAGAACCAAACTCTTTTTGTTCTAAATTTGCCACCTTTGAACCCACAAGTTCTGAACTCGGTGACAATTTTTCCTCATCTGCTCTCTCCGGGCAAATAAAGTTTGAAAACTTCTTTATTAAACTTTCTTAGTTGTCCTTGTTCTAGGTTGAAGAATCCTGAGCTGAAGCCCCCTGCCCCGAGAGGAGTCCTTTGCTCATTGCCTTGCTTGAAAAAAAATATGTTAATTTTTAATTTTTTCCTGGCTGGCAATGGCAGGTGATGGAGACAGCTGCCTCCACTGCTGAAAAGATGACGGGAGGCAAAAAAGCAAATTTTCAGCTATGAAAAATTTAGTATCCACATTCGTTCTTCCCTGTTAGAATCAGCAAGCAGAGCACATCTCCATCTTCCACTTTCTTACATTAGCAGCTGTCAAGGTTTGATGCTGGTTTAAATGCCCAAACACACGAAATCCAATTATGTGCATAAGGGGAATATGGATTTATTGAGAAAAATGTAAAGAATCATCCGGGCAAAACAAGGTCCACACTTAAACAGTTGCAATATAAAGGAAAGTTTATTACTAACAGAATTTTAAAAAAAAATTATATTAAAGCAAACCTTTAAATACCTTTCTTTCCGAGTGCCTCTTTCTTTACTACAAACCTCTCACAAGTGAAAAAAAAACAAGAACGTGGGATTTTTGGTCAGAGT
>VYZQ01048737.1:5052-32936 GCA_013400655.1 Mystacornis crossleyi | reverse complement strand
GGCAGAGTGCCTTTACATTTTACAGCTGCAATGCTCTGATGGATAGCAGATATTCTGCCAAGAGAGTAGCAGACATGAATTCCCAATGAAGACTGAAGCTGCCTGCCTGTGTTTTCTACGTTTCACCAAGCATTACCCTGCTGAGAGTTGTACCAAATGAGTCACCCCTTCATAAATTCTGGACGTTACAGGTAGCACCAAACCCCATAATGCCAAACATCACTGTATATCATCATCATCATCATCATCATTATAATGAAACATGATTTAAAAAAAAAATTTTTTTTTTTACATGTTTGCCAATATTAAACACTGAAGAACAAATTCAGGGAACTCCTGTGCTTGTGTCAGTAGTGACAGCTATGACTGCATTTTACATAAGGAAGACTAGCAAATATTCCCACAGCCACAGAAAAAGTGATGTTGAAAAACAAATGTGAGAGTTTGGAGCAGCCAGAAGACTACTTAAAAGTGGCTACTTTACCCATTTTTCATGTATTTTTGAAGAGCGAGTATGTTGGTAGTGCTGCTCCTTTAAGCCTGCAGAAGCACTGCTAGCAAAGGGGAAACAGAAATAGTTTCCTCATGAATTGTAAGACAGTTCTCATTCTGTCAGCACCTCTTTCTCAATGAAACTGAGGAGGTGATGAGTCCTTTGAAAATCTCTTCCCCCAAAGCAGAAGGGTGGAATCAGGATCCCTGCTGTATTAATGTTTAAAATGGATGCAATTTAATCACACTGGGGTGATGTTGGAACAGGAATACATTTTCCCCGTACTGTCAAATCTATTACTGTATTACTATTTGGATTTGCTTTCATATATATCTAATTCTTTCACAAGCACAAGTCCTTGCAAATGCATTCAGATGCAACATGCTTTATAAGCACAAGATTGTGTACCTCTCTACCTAAAATAGGGCTGCTTGACTTGGAAAGGGGTACATCTTATGGTATGCCCCACTTTTCATAGGAACCAGAGGTCAAACAAGGAAGGAGTGAGGTTGAGTGATTTTCCTCTGTCAGCTCTGAAGACAGCTCCTGCCCAGACTGCAGGTACAGCCTGCCAGATGATAGCATGTTCAGTATTTAAATTCTCCTGAAATGCCCATGAAGAAAACCCCACTTCTCCGGATTTCCTTTCTCTGCATGCACTGAGGAGCTGTGCCACAATGTACTGCAATAAAAAGCCCTAATGAGCTATATCCTCTTGAGTTTTCAAAACGCCTGATTCCTTCATTGTTAGTTCATTGTACATACTCTGTTTCCACTGAGCCACTGGGTGAGTTCTCTTTCCCGCTTCATAACCACTCTTTATTGATTGATCATGCTGATTATCAAATGATTATATTTCTCCCTTCCTCTTGAAGAGTGTGGAACAGGAACGTAAGTACCCTCAGGAATTTCACTTGCTCCTCATTGTTCTAAGGCCTCTGGTAGTTTTCAACAGTCCAGCTGGATACCAAGCTGAACTCCATAGGAAACCAGCAGGAGGAAGCAGTCAGAGCACACATTTGGAAAGAGAAGACCTCCATTCCATTTATGCCCATCACATGCAATCACCCCTTCCCTCCTCATAATCTTTGCAGAAGCAATGGTTTCTCACTTAGTACAGTGTCTGGCACAACTCATACCAGATCTAACATGGGCCCTCCATATATGACCATATTTTTCTTTCTGAAGTTCACATCAATATGAGTCTAATGCAGCTGGATAGAGTGAGGTAGCCTCCAAGAGGAAAAAATTAGAAGTATCCCTTTTTGTTGCTCAGGTGACATAAAGCAGGGCTAACCTAAAAAAAAAAGATGATAACAGCAGGAACTGTAAAAATAAAATAAATGCATAAATAATATATATTCCATCTGATAGGTCTCAGAAAGGATGCAGAGGGCAAGATACGATGCAGTGATAAAACGATATGAATTTTTCAGTATTTGAAAATGACTGGGCAGATGACAGTCCTCTTTGCTGACTCTCCTGAATTTGGAACAATACTGGCCTCAGGGGGATCATCCCTGAAGTTTCCAGTAATAGAAAACTACCTCTTACACTACAAACACCCCACTGCAATATTTAGAGCATATGGCAACTAGTTTAAAAAAAAAAAAAAAACAAACAAATCCACCAACCCAAATCCTGAAAAACATGGATTTAAGACTAAGAATTAATCTAAAGCTTGAAAACGAGGCAGTGGACCACTTTTAATTCTTCTCATTGTCCCTCTTACATCTAAACCCATCTGCTTCCACCTGACAAAACTCAAATAGTTGCATTGTGAGTCGGGTGAAGTAAAAGAACACTGACTTCAGAAGCATGTAATTATTAACCTTCAGAGTAAGAAGCCAGCTCCTCATTTTACTATGGGACCATGACTGAGGCTCCCAGCTGAGCAGTGGGGATGAGATTTAAACACACTGACAACAGTCTGCAGGAATTCTTCCAGCTACTATTCAACTTTTCTTGTTCTGCGGGCTAGTAAGTTACTACTGAGTGACTGTAAGAGTAATCTGTACAAATGAGGGCATGTGCGGTGAAGTCAAGGCAAAACCTTGTTTTTGCCGTGCACCCAAGCTACTCTCTGTTCTTGGGCTGGAACTTGATCCCCCCCAGTGCACAATGATCTCTAAGTATGGACACTTTAGTGGTACAGAGATGTTTGCATTCCAGTACCTGCTTCTTCAGAGGCAACAATGATGGAAGGCTATGCAGACACCTCCAAGCAAACTCTGAGAGTCACTTTTGTCTGGGAAGCAGTGCGCCTCGTGCTCTTCCAGCTGACACTTGGCAGCTGCACTGTTTTTGCCTCCCTGGACTCTACTACTGCATCTCACTCACAGAAAAACATGCCCCAGGAGTGCCAGAGGCCAGGTCTCCTCAGACTCTTCACCCGTTCTGTCCATGGTCCCCTTCACCTGGCCCCTCTCTGGGGAAGCAGCAGGCTCTTTCATCTCCAGATCATCCTTCCTCTCCAGGCTAACATGCCATCCTTGCTGAGGTATTTGCACCAAGGCAGGAGGCTTCTGCTGACTAGCCATAGCAGAGCTGATGAGGGCCCACCACACTTCCAGATCTCCTCCACTTAGTACCGTCCTTTTCCCTTCCAACCAGCTCAGTCTTCTTCAAGGTGCTTCACCGGAATGGGGTTAGCCTGTTTTGGGCTCTCACTCAGCCAAACATCCTTTACAGTGAAATTAATCTTCACCCCAGTGGCAGATATTCCTGTGCAAATTTTCTAAGATAAGTTATTTGTGCTAGCTTCTTAACTACAAATACAGCATTGTAAACTCACTGATTCAATACTTCTGTCAAGAACACAACATTTGTAGCAGATGTTAACAAGGGGTCCCACAATGTCAGCCACATTCTTATATGTCAAAATGCCAAGAACTCCCATCCTGGGATAAATTATGCACTTGCAAGAAGAAAAATTTTTTAAAAGTCTGAAAGACCTAACTTGCTTTCACTCTGCATTGGAGATACACAATGCCAGCTGGAAGACTTAACAAGATTGTCCCAGTTCATTTTCAAGCACGATTTCTCAGAGAGGTCAGAAGTAAGTAATTTCTAGGTTGTTCTGAGTTGCACAGTAAATGCTATTCTCAGAGCAATACATGGGAATGCAGACCAGAGGCTCTTCTAAAAGCCTGTCCAACCCATGCTGCCCTGCAAGACACACCATCCACTGCACTAATGAGAACGTGTTCTGCTCTCATGTGGGAGGATCCTTCTGACGTCGGCATGTGAGACTAACTTTACCAGAGTACTCACCACCCGACAGCTTTGTTTGGCACTCCCAGAGGGTCCTTTAAAATTGCACTAGGAAATCTGAAAATTCATATCCTTCTTTCCATGCCTAAAGAGTAAGAGGGCCATAACTCTCACACCTGAGGCCTGGTAACCGCAGGAAAAGGTTGGTCTGGGGCCACCTGAAGAGTTGCATCCCAGCACTGCAGCATTCCCATACTGGAATTTTACCCCAACACTGGTGCTGCATACCCTGCTGAAACTCAGCTTGGTAACTCTGTATGTCTCTGACCTTAGAAAACAGTAAGAGAAAAATAAACTGAATGCAAATTGTCCCTTCTCCAAGCTTATTCTGCATCCAAAGCACAGTGATTCTCCAGATTGCTAAAATGTTTTCTCCCCCTTGGATTTCCTGAGAGACCAAATAATGCCATGAGAATACTCTTGGGTGGTGATGGACACTAAACACACAAAGATACTGAAGACCCTAGGAGTGGCTTATTCTTGGCAAGCTGTGAAAAAAAGTGTTTAGATTTGTAACTCAAAGGACTGTAAAGTTTTTTGAAGATAGTGCCATCCTCAAAAGGGCTCCTGTGGTTAGTTAATATCCAACAGGTATGTCTGAAATCAGGTCTATACCTGCAGGTAAGCACGTAGAATTTTCCAATCTCAGTTCATTTTTATTAAACTGGTCATGATGATGTCACTTTTCCTTTCAGAACAATAGGCACTGAAATACTCAAGGGACTGAAACAGAGGAGAGGCATCCCACCTTGTCTGTGCCATGGATTTTGAAAGTTTTGAACAATGGTCTCACACGGACACTGAAAACCTGTAAGTTAAAGTACCAACTGATAAAGCTGAAGGCAGTCCACAAGCAAATACTCTAAACCTTGCTGTATTTCTAGCTCAGAATCACTGTGTGCTGAAGTTGCCTTTGAAGATTTTATCCCTTTCACAATGTTTATTTTTTTCTGTTGTGAATTTCTTTACCAGCCAAGTTTGGCTCTGATGGAAGTAATTATCAAATTTAAGACTGGTGACTACACACATAAACACTGAAAATCATGGAAGTTGAAGGGCCATGAAGTGCAGAATATATACTCTTAATTACTGCTTCATTTGTAAAACACAGCTAACTTTGCTCATTGACATTTCCGATGCCATGTACTTAGTATACCATGCTCTTCTCAGCAATTTTGAGTCTTTCGAGAGGAGTGAGGGATTTCTTTACTACACTGAACATATTTTTGCACAATTATTACTCTAGATAATCACTTTTTTCAGCCGTTTCCTACCTGTTACACTTGAGAAAATTGCTTTTATCTAAGAAATAGGCTTTGATCCTCCTGGGAGGAAGAACTGCAGAACTTCAATGTATTGTGCATGGTAAGTAAGATTCCCTGTATCTAAATCCTTTCACAATCCTTCAGGTTTCAAACTGGGAACATCACCAGTTTAGAAACTAAGGTATGAAGGGGCCTGTACAATTAACTGGCTGGTTTACCTGAGTACAAAGGTCATCACCATCGCCAACTTCATACTTAGACACACCCAAATTCAGGTACTTCTCTCCCCAGGTCACTCAGCTGCAATATAAGGATGTCAAGGGACAGTGAGACCACCTCATATCTGGCTGTTTCTGTTTCCTCACAGTCCTCCATCTGTGTGGAAAAGTAAGAAGTCCGTTGTCACTTGCTGAGCAGAGGTTCAGGGGTGTTCCTGAGCCATTTTCTGTGGGAGGAACAGTGAAATAGGGAAAAGCACCATCCCAGCTACAGGCTATGCCTGACATGAAACAGCAGATGGAGTGGGACAGCATCAGAGATACCAAAAAAGCCTTGCAGTAGCAGGCCTCTGCACCTCAAATACTGCACCCAGGGCAGTGAATTCCCTGGGTTTCATTTATTTCAAGGAGGAGCTGAGTGTTTAATTATTATAAGTGACTCTTGAGAGAAGGGGGAAGAGGAAGCCACATGAACATATATTTACAACTCAAAAGCCAGTATTGGTGCTGCTAGCAAATGAATCTGGCAATGTCCAGAAATACCATGTTTGGATGACAGCCATCATTAACCAGCACATTGGAAATATCACTCACTTCTAATTACCAACTGCTTTGGAAAGTATGAATGTCAGTCTATCTAATAAAAATTACTTTGCACACATTGTTATTAAGTACAGCATAGATGAAAGCATTTCAAGCCTTTTCCTTTGACAAATAGCTATGATTTGACAATTCAAATGCAGTCTATACTTATCTAGGCTGTGGTTCAACATAAAATCTTTTACTGTCCTTCAATTGTCCAAAACATCAGTTAACAGAAGGAATTTATTGTGGGGTTTTGGAGGAAATGAAATGGATAGACCTTCTCATGCTGAAAAAGCTCTCACTGCTCAGTGGCATCACTGAATTTGCTCTGGTCCACGTCAGTACTACAAACTGGCAATTACACCAGCTATTTGGGATGACAGGCTTTTCAAGTGATAAATTCAAGAATAGCAGACTTAATTGTTGATGTAAAATATTCCTCTCCAGCAAATTTTATTTTTGGTAATCCTTAGCATATAACAACTTCTGAAAGCAGTTATCTCCTGTAGCTAATGTTTGCCATTTGTGATGGATAGGACCAAAACAGTACAGAGCCCTAAATTCCTTCCACAACAGAGATTTTACTCCAGTGACTTTCAAGAAAAGAGGCACCTTCCCTATCCTCTCCTAATTCACCTGAGAATGTGGATAGGGGTAGTTTATACTGCCCTTGACAACTTCAGCATTACCTGGAAAAGTTAGTCAGTGAAATTGTAAGCTTACTGTGGAAAAGAAGTCAACAAAGAGAGGGAGTGGTGTGCCTGAAAAATACCAGTACCTCATACTAAGGGAAAGCTGGAGAAATCGGTGCAGTAGGGAAAAAAAGCAGGATGAATAACCTTGGCCTAAGAAGAACATAACAGTGCAGAAATGCAAGAGCAATGCCACCTCTCCGCAGCAGTGAGTGGTCTGCATGAGGCAGTTCTGCTTGGCAAAACAAAGCATCCTATAAGCAAGGCACTCTGCTGGCTTCCCTTTTTGGTCCACACCTCACTTGTTTCAGTTAAAAAGTAAATCCAGAATATAGGCACTTTACATGTGCTAAAATAGTAGGCCAATTTTTTTAACTATTCTGAGAACATTTTCAGGCCATTTGCTTCCGCAAAAAATGTTTTTCTGCTACTCGAGAGAGTGCTCTAAAGGCAACCAGGGGAGTATTTGTGTCGTGAAAACAGCACAGACTAATGAGGACTCACTACAATAAACTGCCTCTCGGTGCTGGCTGAGCAGCAGGGTGAGCAGCCCATGCTGAGCTGCTTGCTGCTGTATTAGGGAGGCTGTGGCCCCAAGGTGCAGACCCAAGCAGCCTCGGGTCTCTACAGCCAAGGTCACCTCACCAGCAGAGGTATTGCACGTGGCCTGCCTCCATGCGCAGCAATGCACACAGCGCTCTCCAAGCTCTCAGCCCTGGATGTCCTGCCAGGCTCACAGGATTAATCAGTAAGCTGAACACTGCAAATCCATTGTGTGCATGTTTCCCTGAGCCTATGGATTGCATTTGAAACTAGGATGATTTGAGGTGCTCAAGCAGAGGTATCCTATAGGGATATACTATATTTCTGTGGATGTGGTAAGGGTGAGTCCTGAGTACTGAAATATCATTTCTTTCAAAGTATCAAGGGGACACTCAGCAGCTGAGACACTGCTTTCAGCAGCTATGGCTGAAAATCTTACATAGTCCTTACAGAAGATTTGTGCAGGAACACAGAGTCATTTGGTTTTTTCCCTATTTCTGAATGTGAAAACTCTAGCTAGTAAACTAATAAAAGCCAGTAAAGCTCCACACATACACATCTTCAGCATAAATCTGTGAAATCACTTTGAGCTTTACAGCTGTAATACTTGGACAGAGATCACTCCATACTTCTTTTTCCTGAGCGTGCTTTGTCTCTTTGTACACAATGTTCCTAATCTGTTAAAGGTAAGATTCCTTAAAAGGAATAAAAGGACAACAGCAATGTTGTAATAAATCCCATTTTGAGGGGGAGGAGAGGGTAGAGTGAAGACAGTTTTGGGTACAATGCAGTGCCCCAGGCCACCTCCTGGCCTCTGCAAACATTCATTATTTTCTTCCATAGCCTATGTCAGTAGTAAATTCCCTAAAGCTGGCATGGTATCCTGTGGGACTCAACAGGCTGAAGCAAGCCCTCCGCAGAACCTCCTCCCACCCTTGTATGTGCCCTGCACTTCAAGGTATCCCTGCCTTGGGAAAGCCTGATTCAGTGCCTCTGCCAGACTATTAAAACCTTAAAATTATAGAATGTAAAGGGGTTGGAAGGGACCCTAAAGAGCATTTAGTCCCAACCTCCCCTGCCAAGGACAGTAGGCTGTATAACAGGCTTCAAATGTGTCAACTCTCCCACTACATTTGCCTTTATCATTCACCCCTCAGATTGATCACCTGCTTCTGTCACTTTCCACATCCTCCTCCTGCAGATTTTTATCTTCCATAATAAAGGCAGAGGCTTCTCAGTTGTAGGACCAAGTCAAACCCTTGTCCTAAACACTTGCTCTGTTAACTCTGTTTCCACAAGCAGCCCTGTTCTTCATACTTTCATGTCAGAGAGATCCAAAAGCTAAGTTTGTCACCTCTCTGCTGCGGGCACTAAATTCTCAGGCACAGTACCCCAAGAAATTCGCCTGTTTTGTTTTCATGGCATAGGATTCCTCTGCTTTCCTGAAGTTGCTCCATATCCATGCCATATTTCACACCTTAGCTGGATTTGACTCCCTCTCCCACTTTTTCCCCTTCTCACAGCCATCACATTCCTCTTCAAAACTGTTGCCTGCCACAGTGTACAAGCGCAGCAGGTCAAGGCTCTGCCTCTGAACTCCTCCAGTCCTTGTTGGCCACAAGCACGACTTTGTGGTGTTTTCATTGCAACACAAGCCTTCTTACATGAATGAGCACTCTCCACACCTAGACAGATTTTATAGCCATCACCCAGGAAGGCTGAGATTGCCACCAACTGACCTGGTGCTTTGCAGGTGGATTAGCACATACTTTTTTGAATAATTGTTCCAGGATTTCATATAAGAAAGAACCACGTGGATCAAGCTGTGTCTGCCTTGTCAGATCTCCAAGGGTTGCACTTGGTCCAGCTCTTTCTACCCAGACAGAATGTTCCCCATCCAAGCAGATTTCTGATACCAGAATAATTCAAGAAGGCTTTATACCAAATTGAGGACGTGTCAATAGAAAGAGCTGCAAAAGGCAATTTATCTTTCTGTGTGGCAAACTGCAGATTTACAACCGTCCTTTTCTTGTTGCAATTGCTCACACTCACGCCTACCTCTAGTGAAAAATTCTGATGGCTCAGGCACAGTTAAGCACGGAAACACATAAAGACCCATGTAGTCTTGAATAGGTTGCTGAATCCCTGCAGTACTGCAGTACTGCTACTGCAGTACTTAACACCTACCAAGTAACTGTGGAAAAAAGACGCAGTACTTAGATACATCCTTCATTTTTTGTTCAGATTTCTTGCTCTGCTGCCAAAGTGGTGGATAAGAGAAAAACTGAACACAGAAGTGACCACACAAATACTGCTGGGGATAGGAACAAAAAAGCAGATGCTGTAGGCTGTGATACATTGGCAGCTAGTGGTCAGCCTTCTTCTGAATTACAGAGTTCCCCAGAGTGTAGTAAATGACAGTATGTTGCTCTGCTACAGGTACCACTGGAGGAACTCAAGGCATTTTGCAGGCAGTAAACTATTAAGTTGCATGAACACATTTTATGTCAATTACCTCCTTCTCTAGCAAAAACTTCCTGGTGTAATCCTGTTAAACCCTGTGTGGTTGTGTAAGCACTGAATACAACCCCAATTTATACTAAGGAACTTAATCTGGAAGAAAGTGTGGAAGAGTACTTAGAATACTCACTCTATACATTAGCTTTACCATAAACAACCTTTATGCCCACAGATCCATCCTTCTATTTCTCGTGCTTGCTTGCTGTTATAAATTTAATTTTACACTACAGTATTGCAGGAGCCTGAACTTAGACTCCTGATCTGAGCAGAAGCATCAGGATGGTACTCTTTGATGGGCTGAGGCGCACAGCCTGGTTGCTCAGAGCAGCAGAGCATGGGGATGATGAACTTCTGTTCCTCCTTTGATACACAAGAAAGAATGTCAGTGATATTCTGGATATGACAAGGATGCTGTTATTTATTGCTATCATCTACTCAACTTGCAAGAACACAGAGAAATATCTCAATGTGAAATTTTTTAACCTTATTTCCTTTCCAAACTACAGCTTCATTTTGTAAGGAGGTGAGACCCAGAGCAAAGCACATCAGCAGGGAATGCTACAGGCAGCAAAGAAAGAGAGTATTCCCATACACACAGCTGCTGTTAACAATCCTCAAAATTCCTGCAACAACTCTGAGGCAAAATACAGTCCCAGTGGGAAACACTGGCAGACAGTGAGGATTTTCAAGCAAAACTAACATTTCCACCTAGTTTAACTCTTAGCAAAACAAAGACAGAGACATTTCACTAAGGAGCACACAACTTCTTCACCTCTGTTCAAACAATCATCTTTTGTCCCTGTATAACAGAAATACCCATTTTCTATACCTGCATCCCAGACTTAGCACCTCCTTTTCTGTCTTCCACTCAAACAAACAAAACTAAAAACAGACACAAAACAACTACCAACAGCAGGTTTGAGGATAACATTCTCAAAACTGCCTAGTCTTTCAGTTCTGTGTCAGAGATCTCAGTCCTGAAGCATTTACTGTTATCAAAGTGATTAGGGGCCTAGAGCATGACCGAGGAAAGAGGGTGAGGGAGTTGGGCTTGTCTGGTAAGGAAAAATACAAGCCTTTAGTTCTTTAGTAGTAATTTAAAAAAATTTTTTTCAAGGGCATTACACAGAAACCTTACCATCAGTTGCAGGTGGAATAACAAGGCCAGGGATTGCACCTTGGGAGATTTGGGCCAATAAAAAGGAACGCATTTTGGAAAGTGCAGATGATGATGCAGCCCTGGATGGGCTCATCACAAGGAAATAGAATTGTGTTTGGCTGTCTGGAAGGTCTGAGGTGGAAACCTCACACTGAAGAACTAGCAAAATTGTCTAGGGTGAAATGCAGAACGAGGAAGAAAGGGAGGAAGAAGGACACAGCTGGTAGGCTGTGAAGTGGGGGAGTTCAATCATTAAAGTAAGTTTCTTGATTCTTGGGATAAACTTTAATCTGTCAGACTATCTCACAGAGGTATATCACTTGTCATGATGACAAATGAATGACATTTTCCTCCCTTGAGGCTATTTGACTTCATCACATATTTTGACAGCTACATGATTCTGAAGACAGCACTTGCCAAGAGATGTCATCATAATTCACAGATACTTTCTCCACAGATAGAAAAGAAATAGTTTAGTGAAAGTTCTAAAAGAAATTAGAGAAGAAAAACTACCACATGTCCCTGAGTTTTTGGTCAGGGATTTATTATCACAAATAATATCACAGACTAATGATTAAACTGAACTTCTAAAAACTATTTAAAATAAAATTAAGTAGAGAATTACATTTCAAGAGTTTGACAGGAAGTAAAAAAATGGAAAGACTTTATACGAAGTTTTTCAGATTATTTGAGTTTTTTTTTCTTTTTACTTGTCTTCTGGAATTGTAAATTCCCACTGTCAGTGCCAGAATTTTTTTTTTTTGGGGGGTTAAATTCAGGTTTTCTGTACTAAGTATGTTAAAATGGTATTTTCAGTCTGAAAGACAGGAAAAAAACCCCATGTGACTGCAGATCACTATATTTCAAGGCAAATTATTTTGGAGTTCAGTACAATCTACTACTTCTTGTGTGCAACATGTCTTTCATTAGATGTTTTGTCCTAGCCTCTGCCTAGTCTGTGACCTATTCAGGGCAGCAAATTCCTGATTTGTCTCAACACCTGCAAGTATGGTGATACTGGTTTACATTTCTAGCTTTTATAACAATAATATCTTTTCAGAGCTATATTTCAACCTAGAACAACGGACTAATCAAACTCCATTCACTATCACACTGTTGATGTACAGACATTAATTTACATAGGAAGCAAACAACACTGGAATTACTGCTGTGAAATGGATCACAGGATGCCAGAGATAATATCGGTGTATTTTTAGTATTATACCCCATGGCCCCCTACACCTTGCAGTGTTTTGCAGAATTCATACTTTGAAGTCAGAAATATCAGTCTCTTCATTCTTGTCAGGTCAGAAAACTCCACCTGAAAATATGATCAGTTTCAATGGCTCACTGCCCAAAGCAATCTATCTAGCAGAGAGAATCGCTTTGCTTCTCTTAAAAGGCAAAATGCCAAGTGGAGCAGGTGTAATTTATTGAGGATATTAACTTTGTTTATGGCAATTTGTATGTGCGAACGGTAAGGTAACACTGAGAAAATTATTATCCATATTTCACCCAAGCAGCAAAACAGTGTGAAATCCAGTTGAGTAAAAGCCCCATCTTAATCCCAAGTATTTACTATTTTTGATAAATGAATCCTTAGAGTTCTTTCTAATTTACGCATTCTGGAATTTTATATCAAGTAACTGGGAGGAAAGTCCGAAGTTTATACATTGTTATTACAGTATAAAATATTTCAAATTTTAAGAAATTTCTTTGCATCCTTACTTGAAATTCAGTCACCCACCTTTACCCCTGTGGTTTTGGGATATCCAATTCATTCATTTTGTGTATTACAACTACATCCAGGGCATATTCTATTCTGACTACCCCCAACTGCTTGCTACTTTACAGATGGAGAATATGACTGTTCTAAATTTTTCACTGTTTCCCAGGACTGCTTGACCAGCAGTTGGTAGATGATGCAGTAATAGACATATTCTTAAGGCCCCCTTCCTTTTGTTCTTCAAAAGTTAGGCTTTATGGGATGTAGAGCTTTTTGGCCCTAAAATTTGAGAGTTTTAATGGTTGGGGATGGGCAAGAGTGCTGTGACAAGCAAGAAAGAATTGCATGACCACTTAAAATCTTTCTGAGAGCAAGTTCCAAGGGAAGAGCTGCTTGCTTGAAAAGGCAAGCTGCTTAGGCTGGGATTATGGAGGTAAGGTTTTTTCTGTGGTTGTTTCTGTCCAGGGAACACTGCATACGGCATAAACAAACAAACTGCATATATCAAAATGCCCACAAAATGCCTTCTCCTAACATTCCTTTCCCAGCAGGAAGCTAATTTACCACAGCACCTTCCTCCCCCAGTGCCCCCTGCTGCACAGCAGTTTCTTGAGGAAGGTATTCATGCTGTGGTCTAATGATTCTGCCTCTCCGTTATGAAACAGATTTTAACAGATTTTGCACCTGTCAAAGTCATAGCGTAGACAAGACAATCATTACATATGAAAGATCACCATATTGAAGACAAATGAACATTTACTCTGTCAGCCTAACATACCATAAAAATCACTTTTCTCCTCACACATTAGAGATATTTTTTTTCTTAAAGTAGGCATGCTTTCACTACTGAGGATCCTAAGTAGAATGAGAGGGGAGTTATTTCACACAGGAAGGAAGTTTATATGAAGTCAGATTCATAGAAAAACAGTTAACAAGTTTATCAGCAAATGAAAATACCTGTCACTTAGTGTTTCACAGATCCACTGTCTAAAGACAACACAAATATATTACTGCTTTGAGAAACATGTTTCTTTAAAATCTCATAGACTCTAGAGATGAACTTTTATGATAGTGTCAATCTGGTCATTAAATGCTGCAGATTAACAGCAGTGAGATGAAAGACACTCTTGGGCAATATCGGGTGCTCTATTTCTCAGTGTTGCATTTCCCTAAGTGTTTAATGTTTTCCTAGGTATAAAGACTATCACTTCATACAGGGGTAAAATTAAAGAGCTAGAAACATTGCTTTCTTTGATTAGCCCCAACGCCTCATTTTGCTGGATGGCTCTGGGCAAGTTGTTTTTACTTCTTGGCCATCTCCAAAAGTGTCATAATAACACAGATGATACCCATATTTCTCCAGCATTGCAGAAATGTCATATGACATTTGAGAGTCTGCCCTTGATTTCCTTGCATTTTTATGAGTTAGACAGAAAGGTACTATCATGCACTATCACCTGTTCTGTGCTTTTCTTGAATAGCAGTTGAATAGACCTGACATCATGCTCCGCAGATTCCCTACAAGAAGTAAGTTTCAGTCACACAAAAAAAAACTTCTGTGACTTCAGACTTGCTGTACTAGGACCCTATAGGGATACTACCTTAAAGAATCTTAGGTACAGCATGGTTTAGGAGAAGTAATATGAAATGGTGTTTCTCTATTGCAAAACAATGACATGGGGGTACATGAAACTGAAGAAAATCCAGAAACTGCAAGTGTCAAAACCAGTGTTTATTCTAGAAACAAGAGAATTATCACTGGAGTAAGAATCTGAAATTTATTTCCATGGTGCAATGTAACTTCTGAGTTCATATGTATTAGGCAACACTTTTAACAGTTTGAAGAGTAGGAAACAGCATGAATAGAAGCTTCATATTCCTTACAGAAGCCTTTTTCAATTAGGTCATTCCTACAAATATAAGTTGTCATGGTAAGGGACGTCTGACAACACTGAAAACTTAAACTTGTCACTTTCAAAGCAGCAAGGAAACAACAGTACCAATGCCTGGGATTTAATTGAGAATTTCATCATGTTCACTACAGGTTCTGTAGGTACAAAAGTAGATAAGAAGCTCCATTTTCACGAAGAAGAAATAAAACAAGTTTCTAGACTTCCTAGCTGCGTGGGAAGGGTGAAAGACAGGAGAGCTGCAACCCAAAAACTCTGAAATTGGAGAGAAAACCGATAAACTGTGCTGTGTCTTTCAAGGCATGTGGTGATTTGGGGAGCTCTAAGATGTTCTGGTAAGACTGACAGAGAAAGGAGAATTTGAATGCCACAGAGTAGGAGTTAAGAAGCAACCAAAAAGAAATCCACAAGCTGCCTTGAATCCTCAGATCTCTGAAAATCTCCTGGAAACAAAAAAAATCCCACAGGGAAAACTGGCTGGCATGAGGCCCAACCTACTTCTGGATGGGAAAAAATTACAGTAAAAAGCTATAATAATGTGCTCTGGCTGAAACCTAAACCCATGAAGTTTGTGGTCCCAAATGCTGCTGATTTCATCCTGGGTGTTAGCCTTATTTGTTTACTTTGCAAAAGACAACTCAGAGATAAAAAAATCCTATTTCAGGAAGTGGCAATGTCATAATTCCAAGAAAAACTCAACTGGGGACTGCGTGGCTTGTCTTATAAAATACCTACAGAAATATACAGCTTAGAAAAACAGAGTTGTCTAAGATGAGCACAATGCAACTGCAGCTAGGGGTTGCGTAGGTGCACATCTAGGTTACTCACAACAGCTCAGGCTGTCTTCTCCTTCCCAAGTCTGTCTCAAGGCTACTGTGCCTTGGCTTGCCACCAATTTAACTTGGTCATTCAGCCAGCTGCTTACAACAAAACTTCTCAGCCACTGGCTGTCCTGTTAGTCCTTATACCTGCCTCAGTCCCTATTTTTGGTCAAGCAACACCTGTTTTATAGGACAGTATTCAAAACTGTGAGAGGAGATCAAAAATTCTCTCACAGGGAAAGAATGCCAAATGACAGAGAAATCATATGCGTGAAGTACTCATTCTGGGGTTGAGAACTCAATGCACTAATTTATTTTAGCATGCACAGCCCAATACCAACGCTCCAGGTGAAGTTCCTGTTCCATTACCGTATGGGACTCCTGTCACTCTGTTACTAGATGATAAACTATCTACACCTGGTGAGCTAACACAATGCTTATTCCTCAAAGACCACTGGCCTATGAAACTGATCAATGCCCATTGTGTACGAAGGAGAAGTGGAAGTTCGCCAGCCCCAGTGCCCTGCCAACTTATTAGATCAGCTGTAACACTGGGGTCCCTGACCACTAAGCACTGCTGAAGAGACCCACAGGACAGGAGAGCACATGAGTCAAGGGGAGGGAAGATATGTTAATGATTTTAGGGAAATGATTTTCATATATATGTCTATTCTGGGACAATCAAAGAATATGTATGCAAAATACAACATGTAAACAAAAACTTTCCAGTACTCATCATGCATGATTTAACAGGAGCTATCCCCCTGTGCATCTGGTCAAATAAAGAGTGCCTGCTTCTTAATACTATACTGGTGTTAAGGAGTTTTTTATTTTACCAGATTTTGGTAACAACTCCATTTTACTTTGTAGATTGACAGCAAGTAAGAATTTTAGATTTCACTTTAAGAAGTTTCTTGGCCTTGAAAGTATGCAGCTTTGAATATGGGGTACACCCAAAAGACTCCATCCAGAAATCAAATACAAAAGGATTCAAAATCTATATATGCACTTACTGCTATTGCAAAGTTCTCTAGTCTAGAAAACCTCCATACATTCAGAAAATTCATTGATTTAATTAACTCAGCTCACAATCAAGACTTTTGCCAAAGCATAATCTGCTACTGCATAATCTGAAGAATTTGGCTTGATCTTTTTCTAGAGTACATCAAAGTATCCCTTTTTTCCAAGCACCCACTTTACAAGTCATGGATCTAATTTTTTCCTAGTGGAATTTTACAAATGTGAGTCAAAATCCTTCATGGAGGAGCATGCAATAAGATTATCTATCTGTATTTTCCTTCTAATGGTCACTAAGCTTGTATTCTGACCTCATGCAATTCTGTCATACATAAGTGATGTCTATATTAATAGCTGACATGGCTGGGTTGTCTCCATCCTTCTAGGAAACGCTGAGGTAGCCTCCTGTAGAAGATAATTCAAAGCATAGATCTCTACCCTTGCTGGTATCAGTGGTTGCCTGGGAAGCCATTTGATTTAGCACCCAGACTATTTAGGTGGAAAAACATGCATGCTCTTGAAAATAAGTGGCATGGTCAGCCCATGAGTTCATGAAACTGTATATGCTCCAGAAGGTGCTGGCAGCAAAAGCAGCATTACTGCTTCCCCATGCCCTTCTTTCCACATACTACTCCTTAAGTACGGGATGCAAATCCACTTGTGCAGAGGCAGTTTTACAACTTATGTGAGCAGTATATAATACAGTAACAAGCCAGTGTGGTGCAAGCTTCAAGATATTATAATGCTAAAAGCTTACTCACACGGGTAGTCAGGAGACAGGACTTCCTTAAAAGAAAACAGAAACAAAAACAAAAACTAAAACATGTGAATAAGAAGGTTTTGTATATTTATGCATCTGTTTTCTTTTTGGAATACATGTTAAAACACTGGAAGTGTTTTAACTGGTGTGCATCAGAAGCTCTGATGTCCACCACGGAATAAGGAGGCTGCTGGGTTGGACAAAACTGTGCAGCCAGGTAGCTTTTTCCATGGCAGCAGTCGAGCAAACAGAAATAGTATGAGTTACTGGTACCAGACCTTGTTCTGAGAAGACACCAGCTTCAGAAGTGCTGCCTGGACTACGAAAGACTGTATCTGACATATGTTGGGGCGGACAGCTCGCAAACCTTGTTCTTCTTCCTTTAGTTATTTTTCAAGCCCACGGCATAGCTGCCCCCAGTCCTGTCAAATTTACATGCTGACGCTTTCAGACGTCGCGACCCTTCCAAAACGCCTGGAGCGGTACCGGTTGTGCCACCAGGGCTCAGGTGGAACACAGCACAAGCAAGCTCGGCTCAGCAGCCCTCTCCGTGCGGCGCAGCTGTGCGGAGGGCCCAGGCTGGGCGCAGCCGGGCGGCAGCGCGGGGCCGGCGGCCTGAGGCGGCTGTGCCGGGCGGCGGGGCCGGCCCGTGCTGCGGATGCCATCTGCTGGCCACACCGTTTCCCGGCCCTGGCCAGCGGGTCAGCCCGCACACACCTACCTGCGCACCTTACCAGCTTCTTGCTGTGGAAAGCTGGCGGGCTTGGAACTTGTGAGGGCGCTGACCGTCGGGAACAGCCAGGAGAAGACCAAAGTACGCGTGTACAGAGTCCCCCTGGCCTTCCTCCATCTGTCCTAATAGAAGTCCTGGGAAAAGAAGCTTAGGAGGGAGGTTTATTCACTCCAGCTATGATGCCATTTTGATGTTTATCTTTTACCTTTTGTGTATTTTCTGTATTCTTTGCACATGCATTTGGAGCCCTGTAGCTTATTCTTGTATTCCAGCTAGTTTTCCCAGTACTTCCCCATGCCCTTTCCCTAGGCAGAGGGACAAAACATATTCCAAGGGCCCCTATCCTGTCTTGGTTCTTCTTGGCTACCAAGGTTGAAAAGCAGCTCTTCAGACACATTTTCATCAACAAATTACAGTCCCATCCAAGGGGGGAAGACTTAGAAAGGGCTTGATCGGGAGAGGGGGGCAGGATTGCATCACCGCTTGTGCTGCTGATTGCTGTTTTTTGTCAATTATGTGAATTTACCAAACTTATAAAACTATGCACCCCCGTGGGGGCTGGGCTTTTGTGGACCTTCTCCATAACTGCCCCTGGAGGCCTCCAAATAAAGATCCACATTTACACTNTGGGTTGTCTCCATCCTTCTAGGAAACGCTGAGGTAGCCTCCTGTAGAAGATAATTCAAAGCATAGATCTCTACCCTTGCTGGTATCAGTGGTTGCCTGGAAAGCCATTTGATTTAGCACCCAGACTATTTAGGTGGAAAAACATGCATACTCTTGAAAATAAGTGGCATGGTCAGCCCATGAGTTCATGAAACTGTATATGCTCCAGAAGGTGCTGGCAGCAAAAGCAGCATTACTGCTTCCCCATGCCCTTCTTTCCACATACTACTCCTTAAGTACGGGATGCAAATCCACTTGTGCAGAGGCAGTTTTACAACTTATGTGAGCAGTATATAATACAGTAACAAGCCAGTGTGGTGCAAGCTTCAAGATATTATAATGCTAAAAGCTTACTCACACGGGTAGTCAGGAGACAGGACTTCCTTAAAAGAAAACAGAAACAAAAACAAAAACTAAAACATGTGAATAAGAAGGTTTTGTATATTTATGCATCTGTTTTCTTTTTGGAATACATGTTAAAACACTGGAAGTGTTTTAACTGGTGTGCATCAGAAGCTCTGATGTCCACCACGGAATAAGGAGGCTGCTGGGTTGGACAAAACTGTGCAGCCAGGTAGCTTTTTCCATGGCAGCAGTCGAGCAAACAGAAATAGTATGAGTTACTGGTACCAGACCTTGTTCTGAGAAGACACCAGCTTCAGAAGTGCTGCCTGGACTACGAAAGACTGTATCTGACATATGTTGGGGCGGACAGCTCGCAAACCTTGTTCTTCTTCCTTTAGTTATTTTTCAAGCCCACGGCATAGCTGCCCCCAGTCCTGTCAAATTTACATGCTGACGCTTTCAGACGTCGCGACCCTTCCAAAACGCCTGGAGCGGTACCGGTTGTGCCACCAGGGCTCAGGTGGAACACAGCACAAGCAAGCTCGGCTCAGCAGCCCTCTCCGTGCGGCGCAGCTGTGCGGAGGGCCCAGGCTGGGCGCAGCCGGGCGGCAGCGCGGGGCCGGCGGCCTGAGGCGGCTGTGCCGGGCGGCGGGGCCGGCCCGTGCTGCGGATGCCATCTGCTGGCCACACCGTTTCCCGGCCCTGGCCAGCGGGTCAGCCCGCACACACCTACCTGCGCACCTTACCAGCTTCTTGCTGTGGAAAGCTGGCGGGCTTGGAACTTGTGAGGGCGCTGACCGTCGGGAACAGCCAGGAGAAGACCAAAGTACGCGTGTACAGAGTCCCCCTGGCCTTCCTCCATCTGTCCTAATAGAAGTCCTGGGAAAAGAAGCTTAGGAGGGAGGTTTATTCACTCCAGCTATGATGCCATTTTGATGTTTATCTTTTACCTTTTGTGTATTTTCTGTATTCTTTGCACATGCATTTGGAGCCCTGTAGCTTATTCTTGTATTCCAGCTAGTTTTCCCAGTACTTCCCCATGCCCTTTCCCTAGGCAGAGGGACAAAACATATTCCAAGGGCCCCTATCCTGTCTTGGTTCTTCTTGGCTACCAAGGTTGAAAAGCAGCTCTTCAGACACATTTTCATCAACAAATTACAGTCCCATCCAAGGGGGGAAGACTTAGAAAGGGCTTGATCGGGAGAGGGGGGCAGGATTGCATCACCGCTTGTGCTGCTGATTGCTGTTTTTTGTCAATTATGTGAATTTACCAAACTTATAAAACTATGCACCCCCGTGGGGGCTGGGCTTTTGTGGACCTTCTCCATAACTGCCCCTGGAGGCCTCCAAATAAAGATCCACATTTACACTACCTCCCTTCTAAAATTACCTTGAGTTTCATTTCCAGATTGAGTAGAAGGCAACAGCTCAAAGGGCCTTTGTATGTTCCTTCCTTACATATTCACCATAGGGATGACTATGGGATGCAACTTAGCAGAAATTTTCCATGTTGGAAAACAGTGCTTATTCTGAAAAGTGAATCTGTGCTGGCACCTGGTATTGCTGCTGGGGTGGGTTGTAGCTCTTGCAATGTCCTCCAGGTGAGGGCAGTGGGTGACAAAGTGTAGGCAGCTACGTGTGCCTAGTCCTGTAGTGATCCCACGGCAGGATAAATATGGGACAAGGGGGCAGGGGACCACTCACTGCTCTCACTGATGTCCCACACTTAGTCACTTCAAGGAGCTCTGAACTCAAATGTTTTCTGTGAACTGAGGGAAACCTACAGGACCAGCAAGCACCACTGTGACTTGGAGTCAGATCCCAGCAGCTCTCCCAGAAAAGTAGAGAGGCAGAAGGAGAGCAAACTTACAGGGTACCAAATCAGTGTGCATGTTAAAGTGCAGTTACTTGGCCAATGTAAAGTCTAAATTACCAGACAATGGAAGCCCCTCAACAGTGTGACATAAGCTAAGAAAATTCAAAACATCTAAACCTTCTGTTTTTGAGATTCCATGATTATGAATTACTTATATTTGCCAATCAGTTTTACTGAATAAAATTTTAAGATGTATCTTGAAGAACAACAGAGGAGTTCCAGAGAAGTGCTACTACTGAGATACATTTAAAAATGGGTTTTTATTGCTTTTGAGTATGTCTTCCCTAAATTTCATTCTGTAACACTGCTGATGTGTGATTTCAATATTTACAGAAAGTGATATTATATTCTACTAGGTGCACCGACCTCAGCAGATGATACCACTTTGGTTTCTGACCCCACCTCCCCATCCCATTTCATGATGTGTGATCTCTTTTGCAAACAGATAATCTTTTATCTGAGACAAATAAACTTTCCGCAGTGTTGCAGAAAGAGTGTCACAGCTGTGACAGCCTCAGCCGGTACAACCATTTATTCTGATGAGAGTTTTACCTCTCCCTACAGCTCTGACTTCACTTTCACCCACACATAGCTTTTTAGGAACCCAGCCTGATCTCTCTGATAGTGCTGCTTCAACCTTGGCTGGACACAAAAAATTTCCACATGAAAATCAAACTCTAGCTTCAAATGTCTTCAGACCTGGTTGCTCAGGATAATGGCCAGTCTCTTACTGTGAACTACAAGATATACCCTCTGCTAGACTTAAACTAAAAATGCCTTGATTAAAGAAATGCTAGCAAAATCCTGATAATAAATGATTAATATCATAATTCAAATTTGTATTGCCTGCAGTTCACTAATTGTGCCCTTCTGTCTTTCTCTTTTTTTAATTAAGACGTTACCTACATTCTATTACAAATCCCTTCATTCTTGAATACCAGCTCCTTACTTACTATTTTTGCGTATTATAATAATTCCCAAGATGCCAGATGTTGCACATTATTTATTCTCAGCCATTTTCCTTTTCACAGCCTTCCTTCTTGCTGAAGTCCATCAGCTTAGGCTGATGGATTTGTGCATTTGGAGAGAAAATTAAAATGCATTGAGAATAAAAAGGCACAGAGGGAGAGGGAGAGAGCAGAGTTGATTCTGTGACAGTCTTCTCTCATGGCCTCAGAGTACTCCTACTTCCCTTCACGTTGTCATACCTAAAAAACCCCATTTGAACCAGATCATCCCTTATGATTTACATTTTTAGATCACCATGTTCAGTGGAATTCTGACTGACAGGAGCCTCAGTACATGAGTTTCTGTAACAGGCATACCGTGTAATTTTTTGCACTGCAAATTCTTGTGATATGATGGTGCATCAAGCAGTTCTTCACTGCATGCCGATGTTACAGGTTTCATAAATAAAAAGGACTCCAATCGTGAATAGCAGATGGTTGTAAATAGATAAACCAAAGTTTTGTGGAAATCCCAATAATTTCAACATTATTGGACATGAAACATGATGCTCATTTAATATGAATCAAAAGCAAGGTCAATAAGCCACGTTACCACAGGAAATAACACTCCTACACTCGTATTTCATTTGATCATGCCTAGTGACCCTCAGCATCACTCCAACAAATGCTAAGGTTTACAAATGGCCAAAGCGAACATTCCTTTCTGATACAAAGTGACCTGCCCTGACAGTGTACTTTTAACAGCTAATTTCATGGAAGAGTCAATGGAGCAGAAAGGATCCACACCTCTCAAAATTAATGTATTGGGTGCTTACACTGCAAGGTTCCAAGAATCACCTTCATGCATCATCATCCAATGTACACAAAGACAAAATGTCCGATGGTTGCTAGACCACTGAGTGGAACTGCTCAGGACAGAACTATCCATCATGGATGGACCTTTTTTAAATTTTGCTTACAGTCTCAGGTGAAATTAACAGCAAAGCAAAGGTCATCAAGTACTTTAAAGGCACTGCTAGTGCTGTGGAATGAGGGCCCATTAGAGATCGTGCAACTATTTCGTTTTATTTGCTGATCAGAAAACCACTCAATGAAGATGCTCCTTTTCCTTTTTGGGAGAAGAAGGCATGGCTGTTTATTTCTTCATTCCTTCGAACATAAGCTATTTATAGAGTGATGTCCTACTCCAGCTAATACCACATACCTCTTAAGGAGAATAAGTTCAAAGGTGTGATATGAATACCAATTTCAGCACCAGGAAATAAGCTATATCTGTCCCTAACAGCACTGTAAAAATAGGAAGAATCTATCTGATGTTGGCTTAGAAATACAAAGATCTGCTAAAACATTTCCATGCAGACAGTGAAAAATAACCATAGAAATTTGCTTTCATACAACAGCACAGGATCATAAATATATCTTAATTTTTAGCAGGGATTCCAAAGAAAATTAAATGTGTTCCATCCCTGCCTTGCAACAGCTTTTAAAACCACACAGGCCAACTCCATCTAAATTTGACTACAGGGTAAGTTCTCAAGTCACCTCTTTAGAGCTCTAAAACATTCTAAAAGATTTGTGAAAAACAGAGGGCAAAATAACGCTGCCAAACACCAATCTGTTCCTCTAAAAAAGGCTGGGCAAGCACATTATTCAGTGCTGGAGAACTCCTACAGAACTCATTCTACAGGCTTTAAGAATGCCACAAAACCAGGAAAAGGCTCAAGTGCTCTGCGTTTTTAGACACTAATAATGCACCCAGAAGCACAAAGACCTGCTGGATCATATCAAAAGGAGATCAATTAAGCATCTAGAAATCATCTAGAGCACAAGTCTTATGAGAATTGGCTGAGTTAGCAGGGGGTATTTAGCCTGGAGGAAAGGAGGCTCAGGGGAGTCCTTATCCCTCTCTACAACTGCCTGAAGGCAGGGTGTAACCAGATGGGGGTCAGCCTCTTCTCCCATGAAATTAGCAATAGGACAAGGAGAAATGGCCTCAAGATACACCACGGGAGATTCGGTTTGAATACTAGGACAAATTTCTTCACTGAAAGAAAAGTTAATCACTGGAACAGGTTGCTCAGGGAAGTGGTGGAGCCTCCATTCCTGGAGGTATTTGAAAGACATGAAGATATGGCACTGAGGGACATAGTTTAGTCGTGGACTCAGCAGTGTTGGTTTAATGTTCGGACTCAAGGATTTTAAAGGTCTTTCCCAGCCTAAACGATTCTTTGATTCTGTGTTTCTCTGAAATTACACTGCTATTTTTGAAGAAGTTTTGAACAGATCCACGAGACCCTGCTCTATTATTCATGGACAGTAGTCAGTACAGAGACCTATTGATTTCACAGGGCAACAGGAAAGAAAGAATCTAAAATACACAGCTGAGGAAAAACAGCAACTACAGAAAAAAGATTAATGAGTTTCAGTGGAGAGTATAATGGAGAGAAGAGCTGTCCTCAGTCCTGGCTCTGAACAGGAAAGAAACGCAGATTTTCAGACAGAAAAATATTCTTCAGTTGGGCTGGACTTCCTCCAGGTCCTTAAATTGTACCAAAAAGCAGATTCTCTCTAGAAGGACTGCAGGTCATTTGTTTGTCTTCTACTGTCTGTGACCTTCATCATGCTGTGAACAAAACTCTATCAAATAGCTTTCTACCATAAACACCATTTAAAGTCAGGATAACGTTCTAATTTCTCGTGTGAGGATGAACTAAATCTGTATATGCATAGCCCAATTTATGGTGATATTTATTCCTGAAGACAAAGTAATAAAGTCATGTAGCATAGTTCTAAATCCATAATAGAGCCCAAGGAACAAAAAACTGTCTTTGTTCTCTACTCAGTGTGTTATTGAGGTAAATTGATGACTCCCACACAGTAATACAAGTCACCAGTGCAGTCAGCTTATCAGTAATTAGCCTTGCACAGACATAAAATAAAAAGAAAATTAATTCGTGAGTGTTAAAGCTTCTGTTCTCTTAGGGACAAATTGTATCAGCATATGGGGATGTGTGTGACTTACAGAGTCATCTTAGTGCTCAAGGGAGTGAAGCCTTTCCTTATACTTCACTGAAAGGACATGGAAACATCTGATAAACTGGGACAGAGGGAACCCCAGATTTAAATTTCCAGATGGCTTGTGAAGCTCTGTTTCATATGTTCTCTAGGGATAACACCTCAGTATTTGATAACTTCTTATTTCCTGGCTCTTTTTCTGGCTTGCAAGGGAACCTCATAAAAATTACTTTCTTAGTGCCATTAGCTCACTTTTCCCACCTTGTAAAAACCAGATATTTATATTGACTTCTTTCCGAAAATTCTTCCAGATATGTCTGGTTTTTGCAATCAGTGTTTTCCACACGACTTCTACAAGCAGATATAGATTTCAGTATTTCAGCTTGAAAATCAGATTACATGCCTATGTCAACAAAGAAGATGCAAATCTAGTGAAATAAGATATATCATGAATATCTTAAAACCGAGGAATATATTTGTGTAAAGCAAGCTTTCAGAAGCAGTTCTGGCTCCATCTCAGTACGTGTTAAATTTAAAAGGCTGTCAACTACATGCAAGACTTATCTTCTAGCACCGAAAGAAACTTGCTCTCTGCTAAACCCAAACTATACCCCAAAGCTCACTTCAGGTGAGAGTAAATAAGACAGTGGACCAAATACAGGACTAGGAGTGAGAGATGGCAGCGGGGAGGGCAGTTAACTTGCTGCCAGTGAAAAGCATCCAGCCTGAAAACAGAGGAACTCATATTTTAACTCTTACTTGTGGCTCCTAGGAACCCAATGCCAAAGGAGGAATCCCTATATCTAATACTGCCAGAAAGCACAACTTTATCTCGCCCTCTATTTACTCAAAAGAGAAGATACTTTAAATACGCGCACCCTGGTTTAACTCATGAGGAAGGATATTTCAGTCACTGATACTTATACAGGTTTGTAGATGGCAGAGCCTACCATTACAAAGGAGACTACTGAGAAGTAATAGGGTTGGCACATCCATCTTCTTTCAGACATAAATTTTTCAGACATTATCTGAGCAAAAGTCTCTCTGCTATCCACAGGCTGACAAAACTGTTACTGTTGGCACTCCAAGTGAAAATGGCTCTCACAACACAGAAACAGATACAAGACACTGAGAAATAGGAAGTGGAAGAAATTATCTTGTTGCAAGAAGTAAAAGGGCTATGGGTCTGTCTGATTAGAATTATGTCTTTGCCCATTTAGCACATCTGTGAATAATAAAAGCAGAAAACCAGATAGGCTTAACATCTGTTGCTTGTTTGGAAGCATTCAGTAAAGAAGTGCCCCCAAAACATCCTATTCACCTGTGCTACCACATATCTAAATCAAAAGCAGCACCTGGTCCTCTGTAATATTTTGCCCACCTTTACAAATGTGAAGACCATGTATATATATGACCATCCCACAGCAGCTCACTTTTTAACTGGCAAGCAAAATACCAGCCTTGTTCTGGCTAGGTAATTCTCTTAATGTTTTAAAAGTGTACTGTACATTTGTTTCCCATGCCATCTTGACTGTTGCCCAATTTGAACACTCAACACAAGAAGAGAATACAAAAAGAGATAATACAGATAGTGTTAAAAAATCAAACAGAATGGAGAAGACCTCTAGCTTGAAAATGCACAGGTAATTTCCAGTTACTATGCTATGTATAGTTGCTACTGTGCTTCAGTATAGTATCAATACTTCTTTAAAAGGATGTATTGGTACTTTTTTGAGCTCTATACTCAAGGCTTTCTGGCTTATTTCCTCCCTCTCTTGAATCCACTTTTTATAAAAATACACTGACAGCAGAGAAAAGATTAATTTTTCAAATTGTAGGAAATCACTCATGTTTGCGAAGACATTCCACATATAAGGACGGGCAACTGCACCTGCAAGTAAGGGTCTTCAGTGCTGTGGCTTGAAACATCCTCAGGTAAGTCTTGCAATGATTTTGAATCACTAGATGGCGATGTAACAAGCAGCTTTACAAGTACTGCAGATGCACTCAGGACAGAAAATTGGTTTTGTGCAAGGAGAGATAGCTTTTTCAAGTGGAAGAAGTGAGAACAGGTAGAATGTCAGGGGAGCACGTTTTATTTTGCTTTAAGTGAACTGGAATAAAGGCTCGATTTGGATTAAAAATGTCAGTGGAATATTTTGAGTTAAAAGACTTCTCCAAAACCTTCACAAAAGGATTATTTTTAATACAAGTTCTAATTTTGAATGGTTGTATAAGGACCTGTTAAGTATTGGAAGAAACACTACTACTTTGTCACAAAGATTTCCTGAGTCAGACTGTGACACAATGACACTATTCACTGTGTGGCTGCTCTTTGAAATAAATATGCTTTAAAACTATTTTACCCTACAAAATTCCCTCAGAAACAAGAGACCAAGAAGAGGAAAATCTGAGGCACTGTACCTTAAACCTCAAAATAAACTATTTTCCATCTGACCCTGCTAAAATTAGTATAATTTTAGTGATGCTTTATTGAAGTTAACGGGATGACTTGTGAGCACTCACTTGTCACTGCCAATAAAGATGGCTAATATGCTGAATTAAACAGCAAGTATTTGACACCTATAAATTAACTGTGGGAAATTACTTCCAAGTACAGGACAGCAGCTGCTGCAGGTCCACATAAAACTACAGAAACCTAAGACTGGGGGAAAAAAAGGAAGAGGAACGTGAAGCCTATTCCATAGTGTGAGGGCCACGTTCTAAACTTATGACAGACAAAATGCTGCTAGAGACTCAAGTCTAAAGATGAATTATAATTCCACATAAGTGTTGGTATCAGAGAAAGCTCCAACTAGTTCAGTATCTGCAAGTTCTATGAGTGAATACTGTGACTTCCCTCCTTTTCAAGTCTACTGTGGGCTTCTTTTCTGGGCATCTGAGGAGTGTGCATCAGCTAGGTTAGACATAAATCTCTGTATGCAGAACAATGGCTTTGGGACATCACATCCCAAAGCAGCAGCTCCATATGTTATGGTACTTCTGGAGCACAGAGAAGCAGCCAAAGTTTCTACATGGAAGCTGGAAAGACAAGCTTCCAGGGCTGGATGAAGGGGTGGGGGCACGTTGTACTGGCAACATCACTATCACCACAAAGAGAAGTCATATGAGAAAGGCTGCTGCAGAATGGATGAGGTGAAATAAAATAAGTTAACACACAAACCAGCTAACTTTGAGGAAGGAATTCCCGAAATGAAGCTTCTCTCCTTTTTGAAAGCTTGACAAAACACTTATTTCAAGATATTTTAGGTTTTTTTTTTAAATAAATCCAAGTGTAA
>VYZQ01048736.1:0-15653 GCA_013400655.1 Mystacornis crossleyi | reverse complement strand
AAGGAACAGGGGGATCCTGGGAGTTGGTACCAAACTCACCCCAACCAGGTACTGGAGTGCGGTGCCTTGGGCTTCCCTAGCCCACCAGTCTGTGGCTCTAGCCACATGCACCGCAACAAGGGCTATCATAAATTCCAGTATTTTCTGTTCAGAGAGGCCCTGCCTGTGCAACTTTTCCTATTTGAGGAACATCTTTAGGAAATCCAAATCTTAGTTTTATTTCCATGTAGTGAGAGGTCTCCTACCCCTACACAGCCAGTCCAAAACCTGGATTTTTCAAGACAAACCAATTACAACCAATTACAAGATTTTTTTCCTATTTCTGTAATTTTATTTCCTATTTCTATAATTTCTTTTCTTATCTCTGTATTTTTTCCCTACTTCTATAATTTTTTTCCTCTTTAAATTGTTCTCCTGGTTTCCATTGCAGCATTGCTCCAAGCTCCAGCTGGGATTAGCAGGCTCTGGAATAGTTCTGAGGTGGGCTCTGATGTTGAATCCTGTCTTTTAACAGCTATAAAGATGTTAAAAAATTAATTATGGCCTCTCTTCCCACTGGCATCCCTTGCACTTTGTCTCCTGCCTGTCAATCTTACCTGGATTGTCTGTCAAAGGGATGGGAGGTATTAATTAGTCAGCCAAGGCCATTTTATCTGGGATGTTTCCTGGCTTATATGGAAAGAAAAACCTCTGAATATTCTTATTCCTTCAAAAATGATGCCTGATATTCTCTGGCTGAGCAAAGCAGAGCAGAGCAAATAATGGTTAAAAAGTCGTTTGTTAGATAAGAAAAATGTAGGATTTTTAGAGGACAGAATCCAGGGAATGCTGTCTAAAAACCCATGGATGCAGTTTGACAGCAGAAATCAAACCAATCTTTCTTCCCCCTATTTTTAAAGAGGTTTTTTAAATAATTGTATTTAAATTTTTCCTGGAACAGATTTTTCCAAATAAAAGCAAAATTTTTCATCACTTTGAAATTTGTAAATGAAAGGTTTCAGCAGTTTTAAACACTTATTTTTTGGCTGGCAATACTTGCCTAAATTTCTCATCTGACAAGAATGAGCGATTTCAGACTTGGTGAAGTGGAGTTTCGGGCTTATTTAAAAAAAAAAAAAAGTCCCTCTAAATGATAATTTTGAAATTGATAAGAGAGTTAATGGTGTTCCATGAACTAAATGCTAGTGGATTCTTTTGTCAAAACCCTGAATATTGCGAATTAACTTCTCTGACTTTTCATTCTTGCCATGAATTTGAACCAAACAAAGCTCTCCCTTTCTAGTGTTGGGCTGGTACGAGGGGTTTATCATTCCCACAGTGCTGCTTCTGTAGGAAAATCTCATTATGGACTTCAGAAGGAATGCAAGCGGGGGGATTTTCAGGAAGGGTAATTACATTCGGAGCTCAAAGGGACCTGCTGGGCAATATTTGACCTTCCTAACGGGCTGGGCAGCGCTGGGAATGGGTAGTTGGGCTTTAATGGCCTTGGAGGACTGGGAAAAGGGTTTTTTTAATAGAGATCCTATTTAGTGGTTGTACCAGGGGTGTATTTAGCATTGGGAAATTTATAATGGGGACCAGCACCTCTTTCCCCACCTCCTCTGGGTGAAGGTTTATAATAAAAAGGGAATTCTGGAATAAAGAGTGGGAGAGAGTCTGGGCTTGGGCTGCAAAGGAAAATCCAGGCCCAGGGGAGTGAGGGCCTGAGGTTTGAATCAAAAGCCTCAATGAAATCAAAGGCTTTCCAGTTAAAAATATTATAAAAATTTTAAAATCATAAAAATCTATAATAAAACTAAACTGAAATAAAATAAGAAGTTTTTTAAATTTAAAATTTGAAAGGGTGAGGGATGAGACCTCAGCACATCAAATCCTTGCCTATGCAAACTCACAGTTTGAACTGAACTGTCCTTCATGGGTTTTTGTCTTCAGGACTCCAGGAACATTTTCAGAGCTGGCACCTGTATTTAAGCTGTCAGTGTTAAGCCCATAACTGTGATTATTTGTTTCTTGCCAGAGAAATACGTGTCAAATAGATGCATTGTAGAAAAACAGCAAACCCCCCCACCCCAAACCCAAATACTTTATATCCTGAATTCTGGATTCACAGATTTATTGACTTTGGTGAGCTTTTCTTTAGGGACTTTTTATTGTGTTTAGGTATTTTCAGATGGACCCAGCAAGGGTTGTTCCCTCTCTGCAGCAGCCAAGACATCACCTGCAACACCTCTACACCAAGTACTACAAGGCAGAGTAAATAACTACAGGTTGAAGGGGCTGGTGCTCATTTTTGCTGCTGAAGCACTGAACAAGGCCCAATATCGTTTATTTAAAACATTCCCAGCTCTCAGCAGTGGGAGGCTGCACCCCAGGAAGAGCAGATGTGCCCTGAGCCACCTGGCAGAGAAACTGCTCCTGGTGGGCTCTGCTTTCAAACGGCACCAGCTGAGAACTGAGCCTGGATTCCACGTTGGAATCCACTTGTAGTTTGTCGGAAGTAGTGTCCCAAGAGCCTCGGAGAGCTGTGGGAGCAGCAGAGCTCCCCATAAATCAGGAAATGTTCTAATCAGTCCCCAGTCTCTCTCTGTCTTTGCCCCCTGGATGTTCTGGGTCGAACTGGAGGTTTCAACATGAGGAAAATCAAAACCCACCAGACTTGAACCAGAGGAAAGGCCAAACCCACCACACCTGACCTCGAGGAAAGGCAAAACCTCAAGGAAAAGCCAAAGCCACCATGGCTAAACTTGAGGAAAGGCCAAAACCCAGCACAGTTGAACTCAAGGCCAAACCCACCACAGGTGAACCTGAGGAAAGGCCAAAACCCCACCACACTTGAGGTGCAGGAAAGTGAAAACCAATCACACCTGAACCCAAGGAAAGGCCAAACCCCATCACACCTGAGCCTGTGCCTTCTGCTGCTCTCAGGATTTCTCCGGTTTAGCCACATTTGGAGTTTTCCCTGCTCCCGCTGCACTTTGTGTGTGGCCTCTGTGACCTCGTGGGGCAGTTGTACCTTGAGTAGATTCATGCTTTAATTAAGTTTTTGTGAAATCCTGAGCTGTTAATAGCAAGGAATACTCAGAATTGCTGCCTGTTGAAGCCCTGCAGTTCCTCCTTGTCAGAGCTCAGCCTGGCAGCCGATTTGGGCACAATTACACAGAGCAAATTCACCCATTTGGACCTTTCCCAGCATTTTGGGGTCAGTTTATCCACGATTTCCCTGTGCTTCTCAAAGGTGAGGCTGGAGGAATAGATCCCCTCCTGGGGCCTGCACGGTTCAGATCATCCAGGAGTCATCTTTGTGTGTGTGCTTTAATTTGCAGCTTTGCTTAAATTATGTGGAGTCCTTCAAAAGGGAAAAAAAAAAAATCAATTTGACTTTGGCAGCTGTCTCCACAATGGCTGCCAATCACCAGAGAATCTTGGCTATTTTTAAGTCTCCTGAAATCAGTCTGCATTAAGGCAATAGCTGGACTTGGATTTAAGCCCAGGACTCTATCAATATAAAATGATTTGTTGTAAGTTTAAAGATGCTTCATCCCCATTCTCTCTCTTTTCATTTGCATTTTAAGCTTTCATCAAAACGTGGATCAACAATCCTAATGGAGCCTTTTTTCCCTCCATCCTACTTTTTCTCCAAAGAACACCTGAGACAGTGTGTTCTTAACCTCAACCTGACATGAGGGGGATTTTTCTTCTGTTCCAACTAGAAGGCCAAGTTTGTTCACTGGAGGAGCCCAAACCAAGCCTTTCCGTGTGCCACTGGAATGTTTTCCAGTAAAGTTCTAAGGGATATGAGATGTAGGAGGGAGGGAGTGGTTGGAAGCAAAAAGGAGATGATCCTTCATGCAGCAGTTGGTGGAAATGATCATTATGCAAGAGATTTTATTTTCCCAGGCTAAAGATTGATGTTTGCCAAGTGTATTAGACCAACCCTTCCTGGTCTTTTTCGCCAGGGATGGAGGGACAGGACAAGGGGGAATGGCCTTAAGATGCAAGAGGACAGATTTTGATGGGATATTGGGAAGGAATTCCTCCCTGTGAGGGTGCTGAGGGGTGGGGATGGAATTCCAGAATATGGACACCCTGGATCCCTGGAAGTGTCCAAGGCCAGGCTGGATGGGGCTTGGAGCCACCTGGGACAGTGGGAGGTGTCCTTGCCCATGGCACAGGTGGCACTGGATGGGTTTTAAGGTCCCTTCCCACCCAAGCCTTTCCAGGAATCCATTGCCAGACCAGCCCAGGATGGGTTCAGGACATTCACCTGCAGCTGGGATGACTGCAGTCCTTTACAGTCCATCATTCTCCATAATTTGTTTGGAATCATGCTCAACAAGGGGAATAGTTGGGATTTTTTTTAATGATTAAGTTTCTCATCCCTAATTTTGCCATTCACTTCTGTAATTCCAAACTTGCACAGGATCCTTGTGTCCATGGCTTTGCTCAGAGAAATTCCCCCAAAGGAAAACCCCTAGAGATTCCTCCAAGAAAAACTGTGGAGAACTGCAGCCAATTCTGTCCTGAAATCATTTTGGGATTGAGTAGAACTGTGTTAGATCCAAGCTTGTTTTAATAACAATTTGAAAAATCAAGATAATGTTCATTGCCTCAGCTTCTCATTAGTAGAAGCATAATTTCCCTGTGTGTTTTTCCCAAATTTCCAAGGATTTCTATGGCAGCCCCGGTCTTACAAAACAAAGAAGGTATTTATATCCTGGGTCTCGATTTTGGCCTTTTTCTGAAATTTTTCAAGACATCTGATCCTAAAAGTCTTGTAAAAAAAATTTAAATTCTAAAAAAAATTCAAATTGTTGCTTGGTCTGTGCTGAAAAGGCTGAACTGGTTTTTACAGCTTTGCTGTAAATATTTGTCAAAAATAGCATAAAAATAGCAACACTTGATGCGTTTGAGCTGACTCTGGTTCCTTACATGTAATTAAAGCAGAGCTGTTTGATGTTCTTTGTGGCTGAGGGAGTGGCTGATAAAGAAATATCAATTTTCTTGCCTGTCCTGTTTCCAAATATGCACCAGATATTCTACAAATAAAGCTAGTTGGTTGTTTTTCAGCTCTTTTGTGCCCTCAGGGCATTGTGCAGCAGCATTAACACCTCGGGATAAAAAAAAGGAAAGTTCATTCTCATTCCTTATTTAATTCCCTAAAGTTTCATAATTTGTCTAATTTCTGGGCTTTTGGCATGAAAAGCTCTCCGGGCTCTGTCACTATGTCCAGTCGTGGCTCCGCATTTGGAGCCCTTTGGTTTATCAGCAACGTACGGAAAATCTTCCTGGAGATTTTCCATCAAACGCATTTGGTGATGAAGGAGGGAACATCTTTTCCAGTGCTTTAAAACAGGAGCCATAAATTTTGGACTGAACTCCCAATACCCTTATTAACAGAGAAGGAATTTCTTCAGCATGCCCCTGACCTGGGGAGGGAAAAGGGATGTGCTGGGAAGGGGAATGTTGTGAGTGGGGAGCTGGACATGATTTAAAGGAGGAGTTTTTGCTCCTTGATGCCAAATACCTTCATCCATGGGTATAATCCCTGTTCCAGTCACTATCTGGGCTTGTGAGGGAAGGGAGTTTAGAAACTTTGTCTTCCACGGGGATGGTTAACTCTGGAATAAATTCTGTAAAATCTATTTTAGGGGAAAACTATGGCAGTTTTCAAAGTTCCCTACGAGTGTCCACTGTGCAAACACTGCTCTTTGTCCCGTTCTTACATGACCTTAAAAAAGTAGCCCAGAACTAATAAGATGCAAATCAAAGGGGGAGGAAAAACAGGTCCCAACCAATCATTGTCATAAAAATAGCCCCAAAGTCAGTATGCTCGTAAAAGTGACCAATCTTGGTGCTGTGCTGCAGAACCAATAAAATCAGTATAAACAGAATATAACCTTGAGAGGAAATAAATTCATTCCAATGTCACAAAGGAGAAATGATCCCTTGGGCTTTGTGCCAGGCAATGCAATGTTGGCTTCTAATTGCCTGGAGAGAATAAGAGAGCCAAATGTCCAAATCCAGCTGTTCCTGCAAGCCCAGGATGTTCCTGCTGACAGCCAGGGGCTGCCATCCCTTTTATCAGGGAGCTGTTCACTAACAGCAGAGATTGTCAAGTGTCTGGGCTTTATATCCAAGGAAATCAGGTAAAAAAGACATTTTGGGATCAAGGACTTATTTCCCTTTTCAGCTCATTCACCCCCTGGAATTCCAGGGAATGCTTTCTACTAGACCAGGTTGCTCAGATAAAGTTTTATCTGTGATCAAACACTTCTTGCAGGGCATTGCTGGGTTCTTTGAGATGCTCCAGGTATCTCTGAGTGACTCTGGGATCAGATATTTTGTGGTAAGGTCTCAAAGCCATTGTGTCACATGCTTAGAAAAGAAACCATTCACTGCAAGGAAATCTAACTTTCAAAGGTTACCTGAATACTTAGTTTTTCTATAAATACACATCTCAGTAGCACACCTTACTCAACCACCCTGAGCAGTGTAATTCCCATAAATTTGAAATATATTAATAAAGCATGAAATAGAAATTTTTCCTCCCCTCAAGGTGCTCAAAGTTGGTGGTTTTTTTGCTTTTTTCCCCAAGTATGGGAAATTAACACCAAGGCAAGGATGACGATTAAAGCAGAGAGTGGCTGAGTTTCATTTTCAAGCATTATTAGAGCATAAATACATTTAGGTGGGCTGATATATTTTGTTATTCAGCTGCATCTGAGATAGGGGAATTATCTGGGAAAGACAAGTTAGGAAGAGTTGGACTGGGGCAGTGCAACTGAAAATAGCTGTAAAGCAGCAGAGAACTCCCTGTATTGATTTTAGGATCATTTGAATTTCATCTCTGTAATGGAATAGATGATGTGAATGGGAAGGACAGGAAAAAAGGGATCCAGAGGATGAGAATATTTAAATGCAGAGCAAGAACATCTTAAGGAGTAATTGAATCTTAATATCTGGCATTGCTTTTTCTTTGAGAGCTGAGTTTGTGCCTCACCTAAGAGCAACTCCTACTGAAATTCAAATTCTTGGAACCCATTTCTGCCCCTGTCCAGCTTTGCCAGCGCTGAGGAGGAAGATTAGGAACGCCACAGGACAGCGAGGAACTTAGATTAAATAAAGTAAGGAGCAAGGAAGATTAAATGAAATAAGTTTGCAGATTTTCAAAGCAGTGATTTTTCTGTTCTGGCCTGGGGGATGAACTGCACAAGTCCCTGACTGCAGGACACAGGAAACCTTGGAATTAACACTTCCCTGGATGCAGGAATTGTAGGAGTTGTGTCCAGATGTATTTTGCTTCCCCATTTCCTGGCTGAGGCTGCGTTTCTGCGGATAAGACTGTCCCTTTTGCTGACCCCAGCGTCTGCTCTGCCCACAGCCACGAGCCGCACACGCCCCGGCGTGCTGCCTCCTCCGAGGCGGCGATGCCAACCGACAGTGCTCCACTCCAGCAGTGCCAGATTCTGCCAGCCTGGAGGGGTTCCTGGGCACAGGGACATTTGGTGGATTGCCACTTCAGCTGCACAAGCGTTTGCCTGGCTGTGAGTCTGGGACTGCTGCAGCTCCCAGGGAGGTGCCCCGGGCTGTTGATCCCGTGCGGACCTGCAGGTCTGGGCCCTCCCCGGAGCTTTGTCATAATTAGTGCTGGGTTAAAGAGCTTTGCCTTATTCCAGCAGCACTTTTTGTCTTACTACATTACAACGTGGTCATTAGCTGGCCAATTAAAGGCTATTCCAGGTTTTTATGGGAGTTCCCAGCACTTCCCACTGCAGAGCTTTGCTCTGATTTAAGCCCCGGGCTGCAGGTGACACAAACATTTAACAGCGTGCTAAAAGGACAGTGCAAAGGTGAGCAAGAGGGGAGATGCTTTGGAAAAATTGGAGTAGGAGGTCAGGAAGAAGATCAAAGGATTGGAGCTCTCTGTTCAAAATACTCTTTCAGGCTTTAAAAGCCTGATGGAGGCGATGTTGCCTGCCAGGGTCACCGAAGGGTGTTTGTTACTAATTAAACACCAAACTGTGCAGGGCAGTTCAGGTTTGGATGGACCTGAAACTCAATTTTTTTCCTTTCCCAGCACTGTATATAAAATTGCCACAGTGTGATTTGCTGGAGTCGAGTCTCTGTTTGTGTTTCCATCTCTTTTTGTGTTTCCATCTCTTTTTATGTTTCCAGTGGCAAGAGGAGATGTGCTTCCCTTTGAAAGCAGCACCAGGTTGCAGCTGCAGCTGTGCTTGTGGAGGAGATCACTGGGACCTGGAGTTGCTTTTCAGGTATCAAATGTCCATACACCAGGAATAACTCACTGCTGGAAAAATATCTGGAATTTGGAAAGCTTCAAATTTTCAAGTCTTTGAATATTTCCACCTGTGCCTTCACTGTCTTTTTGTTGAGCTGTACCTGGAATTAATTTTTCTCTTCAGCGAGTTATTCCCAAAATACAGTTTTAGGGGCAGGAAAATGTTCATCACCTGCAGGAATGTTCACTAAAGCCTCAAACAAGTTCACTAATGTCTCAAACCAATTTGAATGGCACTGTCCAGTCAGTGACAGTGAACTTGGATGTCTTTTTCAACCCCAGTGATTCCAGGATTGTGTGTACTGGCTTTTGGTGGTTGGAATGTATAGTTTTAAAAACAGGGAATACATGGAAAGGGAGCCTAGGAATTTCTAGAAGACATACTGATAAAACTGTGATAAAACAGGAAAACCAGTATTACTTTCCCATCACATTTCCCATTCTGATTTTGTTTTTTGAAAGAGATTTTGTTTACAAAGAAAAATTCTCAGAACATTTAAAAAATTTCCTTATTTTTCAGAATTCGGCCATTTATTAATACTTCTCTTTTTATTGTGTGTGTTTCTCAGAGACACTGGAAGCCCTTTGGGGTGATCTGATCTTGTGGTGCATCCAGTGCCTGCTGCAGTTTGGCTTCCAGTCCTCCACCAAACCCCTTAGACCTTCTCAAAAGCAATATTTAAAACAAATTATTCAAGTAACAAGCCTGAGCGTATCAAAAATCAATTACAGAGTCAAGAAAAAAACAATGGGAAGTTTTGGTGCTGGTGTCACAGTCTTAAAATATCCACAGCATTTAGTGTTTAGAATTCTTCTAAGGACCGTCAAATCTCATCTGAGCAAAATGAAATAAAGCTCAATAACTGCTTAAAAAGAAGATAAATTGATAATATAAATCTCTAGAGTAATACTTGAGTTTAGGATTTGATTTGAGTCCATTTCAGAGGGATATTGGTGGTTAAACAACAGCAAAGATCCTTTTTAAGAGCTAATTTCAGGCTCCCAGTGCGGCGAGGCCACCGGGGTGCTCCTGCTCCCATTCTGCCACTCTGGAGCTGTCGGCCTCATTAGGATTTAAATCAGAAGTATTTGGGCTTAAATAAGCTTTATTTCTGATTACTGTAATGCCATGATTTTATGTCTTTTTTAGAGTCTTTAGCTTAAAGTAGGCGAGCTTATGATAAATACTACAGATGTGGGGGAAGTTGATTAAATTAGTCCTGGAAATGGACAGTGGGGAACAGGAGGGAAAGTGCCCCAGTGAGCAAACTCAGGGGTCTGCAGCTCTGCTCTCACTCTTTGTTAATAGAGTCGGTCTGCTCTTGAAAAAAATAGAAATATTCAAAGACTTTTTTTGACTGAGGATTAGCAGGGAGGAATAAAAAAGAGTTTTTCACTGCTAGAAGAAGTGAGTGCTCGGTGAGCAATTCCCCATCTCTTCCAACATAGTAAATTTTTTAATGTTAATTAGAGGAAAAAAAAGGTGGAGGAGAAAAATTAAACTCAAAATTCCTCCCCATGTCCCCCCAAAGAATAAAAAATTAAATGAAACCCCCCAAACCCAAATGCCTTTAAGATCCTTTCTTAAAAAGATTATTTAAAACTTATTTCAGCAATAGGTGAGATGAAATGATGATCAATTACTTTGCTTTAAACACTTCTACCTTGCCCAAAATGGGTTTTGGAGGTTCAGAATGAATTTGGTTGCCCATCTGCTTCCAAATCCCCAGGTTTCCTGAGAGTGCTGAGAGCAGGAAATCCAAATACCTGCTTAGAGCCAACCTCCTGTTCAAAATTAGAAGTTTTTTTTCAAAATGTCTGATTTGTGGCCACATTTCAGGAGTGAAAGATGACCTTGAGAGAGGGCAGGGTGCAGAACTCTCTGCCCTAAGAATTTGAACTTGGAAACTTCACTAAATGTGTCACCTGGAGGGATAGGAAATTATTATCCAAGCAGATTTACAATAAACAAGTGCCCAGCAATTAAATATTATGGTTGTGCATTATTCCATTTATTGGCTTTAAATAACCAGGTGAGGGTTTTGGGGAAGAGGGCAGATGTTAGATCATCATCTAATTATTTGTATCTGAGACACTCTGGGACAAATTCCATTCTCTTCTATCAATATAAATCCAGAAAAGCTCTCTATATATAGCAGATCCAATCAATCTGGGAAATTTGAACCACTCCTGGCCTTGTCCTGTCCCCGTGCTGAATGGTTTACCTGGGAAGGCCTTTCCTTGGAGAAAAGGATTCTGTCTTTCAATTATCCCTCTGCTGATGCAGCTCCACAAAGAAGGCCTTGTGCCCACACTCATTACCCGTAAATACCTGGGTTTAGTGTCAGCTGCTCCCCGGACTGAAATAAACTGAAATAAACTGAAATAACTCCATCATCCTGTGAGCATCTACTGAGCAGGGACTGATGATCACAGAAATAGGGTTTGTTCTCTCTGCTGGACCAATATTGACATGAATTTCAGCTTTCCAGAGGCTTCATTTGGATCTTAAGCCAGTCTTAAATCTAATTTCAATCGGATGAGTCAGATTTATAAGTGAGGGTCTGTTCTCGTCCTGATTTGCCAAAGTTCTGGGAATAAATGAGACAAAGGGAGTATTTTGAGGGGACACCTGGGAGATGTGTGGGGAATCCTGACAGGGAAAGGCTCTTCCCAATAGTTCTTGTCCTACAGATTGTCCTGAGGAACCTCCGAGTGGGTGGTTCCAAATAAGCGGAGTTGCCATGAGGCTAAATCAAAGGGAAGGGAAGGACTTTTTTTGGCAGAAAAGTCCATCAGATGTTCTTCAGCCCAAATATATCAAAATTAATGTGTGCGGGGAAAGGTTTTTCCTGTGGAATTCTCAGTATCTCCCTTCCCTACTCCATGCTAAAGGCAGGAGAAAGTGTCATCTGTGGGGTCCAGGGACCAGGTCAGGGATCTAAATTGGGTGGGAAGTGTAAAACACCTAAGAAACCCTAAAACACTCATGGAAATGGCTCATAAATTCCCAAAGTTTACCCAATTTCAAGGGAGTTTCATAAATAAATAAAAACAAATATCAGTAAATATAAAGGGCTGGATGAGGCTGTGGGGTAGAGCCTCTCAAGACATCTGAAATTCCACATGGAAAAGAAAAAGGGGGGAAACAGAGAGAAGAAAAGAGAAAGGAAAAAGAAAAGGAAATTCTTTCATATGAAGTTCGTGACAGTGGGAGGAGTTCTAGAGTCAGATATTTATTTATATTTCTGTAGTCAGATATGTATTTATATTTCTGGAGTTGGATATTTATTTGTATTTCTGGAGTTGGATATTTATTTGTATTTCTGGAGTCAGATATGTATTTATATTTCTGGAGTTTTTTCTTTATATCCCCAGAGTCAGATATTTATTTAAAAGACTAAAGACGTCAGAATCAGTTCTGGAATGATTTACATCCATCTCCCCCCTAATGAAAACAAATGCCTTGTATTTGATGTAGATGTGCATTGAACACTTCATACATCAAACTGCACCCGGAGCCGTCGTGGGGAGGAAGCAAACATCGGAGTTATTGCCCAAACAATGGGTTCTGTGTGGCTGGGTCTGCAGCAGCAATGGAAACCCATCAATCTCGCGTTTTGCTCGGGGTTTCGATGTGTGCCAGCCCTGCAAAGCAGCTCCCAGGCAGCTCCAGCTGAGCTCAGCCTTCCCTTTGTCAGCAAGAGCAGGGCAGGGATGGATTTATTCCAGTGTGCCTGTGCTTATCAATATTTACTGAGTCACGCTTATCAATATTTACTGAGTCATGCATATCAAAGGGCCAGATGTGTGGTCGGGCGCCTTTTCTAGTCAGGGTGTTAAACACAGGTGCAGGCTGTGGTTATAACTGCAATTTTATTAACAGAGGAGCTCCCCCAGCCAGCCCTTGAGCCGGGTGGGACAGCCCAGCTGGAGTTTAAATGACTTTTCTGGGGGAGAAACCTCTGCAGCTGCCCCAGCTCCAGAGGAATTGCCAGGACAGCCTGGATTTCTAACTCCTGCACGTTTACAGCCCTGTATTCCCACTGGCGCTGCATGCAGGAAGAGACACTTTGGTCACATCACTAAAAATCCAAGGATTTTTGCACATCCCAAGTGTCAGGGGAGGGCTGTCAGGGCAGCTTTGGGCAGAATTGAGCCCATTTTCAATGTGGGGGTTCAGCCATCTCCAGATTTTCCCCAGCACCCACAGCAATAATATCCAGAGTTAAATACTCTGAAGAAAACATCTTTTCCCCTCAGAAAATTGCTTATAAACAATCCAAGTCTGTAACAGGGAATCATAAAAGACTGTTTTTAATACTGGAAAAACAACTGGAAAAAGCTAACTTTGTTAGTTTTTGAGCTGTTTGCTCATCAGCTAATTATGATTTTGAACTTTTGTTTTAATGCCTGTTTACACTAAAATCACAGGAGGAGAAGGAGTTCCTTAAATACAGGTTGCTATGGAATTTTTGTGTGAGGAACAAGTAAATTGAAGTGACTAAGGAGGCAGAAAATGTGTGTGAGACACGGGAGCAAGCAGGCAACAAACTGAGGCTGGTGTGTTCCTGCACAGGGAAAAAAATAACAGAGACAGGAATAAAAATAGTTTGAGCTGCTCTTTGTACCAAACCACTCCCCAGCCTAACAAAATATCCCAGCTCTGGGGCGGGGGGAAGGTGCCACTGCTTGCTGTCTGGAGCAATTTAGTTAGAAAAATTAAGTTGAATTAGAAAAATTAAGTGGGTGAATTAGAAAAACCAAGAGCTGACAGGAATAGGGGAGGCAAAAGAACATTTCCAAGGGATTTTGTTCCCAAATCAAGGGATTTAATCCCTTGGGAAGATGTTTGCACATGGGTTGGTTTACATCAGTCAGAAAATTATTTGCGGCTGGTGCTAGAGTGTTCCCATGGGATAAGTTTGGGGTTTTTTCCACAGGAATTACTCACCTGCTCGATCCGAGACTCTTCAGACACAAGCAGTGCTTCGGAGGTTGTGGAACTTGTTTAGTTTATAAATCTGTCTCCAATGGGTGGGGATGAACATTTATAACACAATATCCCAGCCTGGCAAGGACGGGGTGCTTTTTCCCTCTGTTGTGAGACAATATTCCAGAATAAACCGGAGTTGGGAGCAGCCAAGATTAAAACCCATTCAAAACAGGACAGATGTTCCAGAGCTCTTTCCAGAGCCATAACCAGACTGCGACACAGGGCGGGACACCAGGGTCTGAATAAACGCCTTGATGAACTTTTCAATTAATTGCACTGATAACTAAAAATTCATGCTTATCTCCCCCAATCCCATCCCCTAACCCTGAATAAAAAATGTGCCATAATTCCATTTACTGTTGGTCTTTTCCTCCACCCTCCAGCTGCAAAATTACTCATTTTGGATGTTTCCAATAGCATTGAAGCGAAGACTCTTTTTTTCTTTTCTGTTTTTGAGCTGGGTTTGCAAACTTGAGGCTGGAATTATTTTCCCCAGAAGGGCTTCAGCTGGGAGGACTACCCATGGTTGGGCTGGCTGCTCAGTGATTTTTATTTATATTTTTTTGTGCTTATTTATTAAACTGAACACATAAATACAATAATTCTTGCTGCTCTTCCCAAAGAAAGCTCATCCTATGTCTGGGAGGCCACGCCAGGGATATAAATAGAATAAAATTCTGTTCCTGCAGCTCTGAGCAGCACAAGCAGCACATCCCACAGGTGATGACAGCTACAACACGGACCCTTGGGAGAGCATTCCCTGATAGCCAAGGTACCTGGAGTTAATTAAGCCTTGGGGGCAGCCAGGATTGATCCTGAGCTGCTGTGAATTGGCTCAGTCGGCTTGGAAGGGCTCGGCTTGATTTACACCACGGGAGGATTAATCCTCTCTGTGTTCAGATCTTGGATATCTTCAATTAACATGGACAAATTCTTTATTAAAGGAGGGATATGAATTATTCAGTGGGTAACAGGGTGTGTTTCAGAGAGGAGATGCTCAGTAGTTTTAAAGTGGGAGCTGGAGCAGCACAGACCCTTTATAAGTCACACAAGTTTGCCATGGTTTAATTTTTTTCCCTAATTGCCTCTTGGCCTGCCCCTATTTCCACACCCCAATGAATACAGAGTGTGGCCCGTCTCTCAATGAAGGTGACACCTCTGATTACGATGAGAAATAATTGTTTTCTTTAGGAAAAACCTTTCTTCCCCACGCTGAATCAAAATTAAATGAATTCACTCCAGTCCTGCAGTAAGCAAAGAGAAACAGTTATTTCAGGAAAGCTGAGACCAGAAGGTTCCCAGGATTCCCAATCCATTCTTGAAGCCCAAAGTTGGGCAAATAATGTAAAAAATAGAGAGGAGCAGAATTTAGAGCCTGATTTATTTAGAGGAAATGGTCTGAGAAGTATCACAGAATTCCAGGATGGTTTGGGTTGGAAGGGACCTTAAAAACTGTCAGGAATGAGGCTACACTCAATTTAGAATTTATAATTCAATTTATTAAATAAATAGGCCAAATTCCTTTATCCAAATTAATTTCTCCGGGTTGCAGCGATAAGAGACACTTGAAGCTAAATTAGCTATAGACCCAAAGTAAAGAAACCCATGGCACCAGGCGCCGCCAGGCTATTCCTGAGCAGGAACACAGCTCTTCCTCGCTGTGCCCAGGCTTTTAAACCTCCATGGCCCCTCCCGGGCCTGCCCATTGTCCCTGCCCCGAGGTCCGGGGTGGTTGGTCGGGTCCATGTAAAAGTCTGTTGTGTTGGCTCAGGTCTAGGGACGATGTTCCAGGGTGATTTATTGGTGGAGTCTTTGGTCCAGTGGCTCGTTGGTTGCTGGGGCTGTCAGTATCTTTGTCCCTCCTCCGGGTGAAGGCACCAGAACTTTCGGCGGGAAAATTCTCATTAAAATTCATTGTTGTCATGAAGCTTTGTGCCAGACCAACTGCCAGTTTCTAAATATAGCTCCCTGGAAGGTCTTTCTGGAACCTGTCTTCTCACCAAAGCCTAATTTAATTCAAGATTAGTTAAAAAAATACAGTTCTATAACACATTTTAAACTCCTAAATTTAACAGAAATATTTAACTAATACAGAACTTTAACATGAACATTTAAACNATTTAACTAATACAGAACTTTAACATGAACATTTAAACACTGTAAATAGAAGTGAAACTGAGGAGTAGGAGTAGAACTTGGGGTTGGAGTCGAACTTGAAGTAGGAGTAGAACTTGGAAGAGGGTTTAACACTGGTGTTATAATTAAGATCAACATAAACTGATTAACACTGCTACTCACTAATGCGAAAGCCACTTTTCCAAATTTCATTTATAAGAAAACCCACCCAGTGCCACCCCT